>JASCZI010060657.1:38469-58084 GCA_036250425.1 Stylosanthes scabra | reverse complement strand
GCGATTCCACCACCTTTTCAATAATAGGTGCTACTCCAACCCTCTCTCTTATATCCTCATTCCTTATTTTATCCAATCTCGTGTGGCCACTCATCCATCTCAACATTTTCATCTCTGCCACACTTAACTGGAAATAATAATTTCTCTGCCATTTGGTGGCTACTTTGTTTGAATGTTGTTGTATAAGTATTCTTATTTAAAGGGAGAACCACTGGTTTGGCACCTGAAAAATGAAAATGTTGACAAGTTAGTCGCTGAAAGATATTTTATTAGTTTGTAGTAGCCTAATGATGAATTCCATTTTTTTCTAATGACTGTGTTAATGTTAACAAAAGATGTTCTAGGGAATGATTTGTTAGCAACCTAATTTTTTATAGACTAAGTTTTCAGTGTATTGATCATTTAGGGGCAGAATTTGTCAGCACAAGCATATGTTGAGCGATTATAATATCATTTCCTTTGGATCTAAATTGTCTGTTTTGTGGTCTTTTGGAAACCAAATTGTCAGTTCCCATATTCAAATTGTTCGAACTTCGAACTAAAAGGATTTCTAATGATTAACTACTTTTGCATTATGAATACCAATAGAAAGAGTAGTTTGTGTTACGGACTTATAGTACAACTGATTAATTACTTGGTTAGCATAAATATAGAGAATGATGTATTGTCATTTTTGTAATTGTGAGTGTTTGGGATGTTAAGAGGTCTCTCAAAATCCATTGTAATTCATCAACAAACAGTAATTTCTAGTTCCAGCTGTAACAGTATGCATCCACTCTTTATTGTTGCATGAATCTCTTGATGAGTGTGTTACTGTCTAGAAACTTCTAAGATGGTATAATTGTTTTTTATTTCAGAGATTGGAACCTGTTGTTCATGGTAGAGGGAGAAAAACTGATACCTTAGATGAAACCTACTTAGGGGTCCACGAGGAACTGTTATATGCTCGGAAACTTAACCCTGTGGAAGGTACTGTTTTCAAGAGTTGAAAATGGAAAATTTCATATGCTTCTATTTCTGTCATTTTTGTATTGTATCATACTTGGACTGTATCTATGAGTATATTTCTTGTGCTTTAAGTAATTTGTCTCCATTTTTTAATTTAAAAAAGATTACTCATCTTTAGGTATGGCCTCTGAATCGCTATTTATTCCCTTTTTATTTTTGGCTTTTCTGATGTTACTTCTGATTTCAAGCCAAAACTTCAGGGGCTATATTTTAATTGTCAAATCCATTCTTATGATAGGAGCTCAATGGACTGGGATAGTAACAACTATTGCAATAGAAATGCTTAAATCAGGCATGGTTGAAGCTGTCATTTGTGTACAGAGGTAGTGGAAAAGAATTGCAATTTTTTAGATGGGATGAAAGATGCTGGTGTCTATTAAAACAGACCTTGTTTCGTTTGTTCATTGAGTTTACTTTGTGTATCATAGTGATCCAGAAGACAGATTCACTCCAAGACCTGTTTTAGCAAGGTTTGCTTTATGCTTCTCGGTTTGACATATTTTAGTATGGTATTCTTATATTATTCATAAATTGTGTTCTAAAACACAATAATTACAATTTAACTAACTTGAATAACTTATAATAAGTCAAGTAGAATATGGTATATGATTTAATAGTAATACTATGCTTATAGAATTTACTACTGTAATCAATTTACTATACTAACTATAATATCTGACAACTGTAAATTATTAATATAGGTCATCCATGTATTGTCCTAATCATATTAACTAGAACATCAATGTTAACTAATTTGACGAGTTCCAGCGAATTAAATAGCTACTATCCTACTAACAGATCAATCATACCAATTTTTATGCCAACTTTCAAGTTAAAAAAAGAAAGAAGGCAGAGATATGCAACATCTTGTCAAAATGGTTGAGATTGTTTAGCCAAATTTCCTGCCTTGACCTTGGTGCCATTGCTCCTCATTTTTTACCAATCAATTTCTCACTGAACTCTCTTTTCACCTCTCCCAAATGTGAAAAAAATGAACCCCTTTACTCCCTTGTGAATTGCCTCATGTACATATAGGCTCACACCCAACTGTAAAAGCCAACGGATAATTTTCACTGATTTCGCAGCCCCACCTGCTGTTTTAGTCACACACATATCTTACACAAATTTTGCAACCCCTCCTTGCAGTTTCATTCACACACAAATCTCCTACTGATTTTGCAGCCCACTAGCGGTTTCTGTTAAATTCAAATGTGCCAAAAAAGAAGCATCTCTCATTTGCAACCCCCCATTATAAAATGGTACTTGTTGCGTAGTTGTGCAACTTATCCAGTTTTTGCGTTTGTCTGGGGATATTTAATTCTTTTATTTATTTAAATAAAAAAAATCTCTCTAACTCTATTACTTAAAAAAAAAGAATTATTTATTTATTTCTATTGAGACTTCATTGTTCTTTACCAAATTCAGGACACCAGATGAAGTGTTGGCTGCTAAAGGTGTCAAGCCAACATTATCTCCTAACCTCAATACCCTTGCGCTTGTTGAGGTGCGTGCCAGTTTCTTTTTGTTTTTCAATATGCAATATAAGTCCTATTTAAATTTTCAGTACACATTGCAGCATATATTCTTTATGCAAATTTAACTGTTCAAACATTTGAAGAAGTTTTTTCCGCTATAAAAGAATATTAATTCAGATATCAAGTTCACTATATTCATGAGGGTTTCTTGCTAAGATTTGAAATATGTTCATGTAATGTTATACACCTAAGATGAAACAAGAGCCAAGGGCTTTGAACTAGATGGTTTTGACAATTTACTTGTTTCTGCCTATTACATGTGAGAAAGTTCTGTTAACAAATTATGGATATGAAGAGGTTATATACATTCTAAAAAAAACTATAGCCTCCATGATGTCCAAAGATCATTTACCTAAAACTCGTACATACGATATATGAAACTTACCAGGGAAGACAATTCATCAACTGGCTGCGATATTAATTTATACTCTCTTTATTTTGTTTTTTTTTTTTTTTTTTAAACTTCAATCGGCATAAGAATCTTTTGGAAGTATTGTTCATATGTGTCGATTTTAATTTTCATTTATGATAGGCTGCAGGTGTCAAACGTCTTCTTTTTTGTGGTGTAGGCTGCCAGGTGCAAGGTATGACTGCTATAACGATGTCTTATATTTTTTGTAGTTGTTATCATTTTCTATATTGTGACTTGTAATGTTGTAATGCAGATTAATTTCTTCAATTGCAGCATTAAGATCCGTAGAGCACTACTTGAATTTGGATAAGCTCTATGTTTTGGGCACAAATTGTGGTATGCAAGTGGTTTTATTTTATTTTGAATTGTTTGAATATAAGAGTAAATATGCAAATCTACTGTTTATTCATAACATTAGAAAAAGGTATTTTAACAGTGGAAAATGACTTAAAGCAATAAATGTATTGCCTACACAACTACATTCAATAAATACAACACCTAAACTACTAACCACTGTCTAACCATAATCTATCTCAACATATCTCAACATGAATTATTATGAACTATAAAGGTAGTAATAATCAAGTGCCAAATGGATAAGTCTTGTTTAATTATGTTTTGAACGTATTACACTAGTCCTTCAAGAATTTGGACTGATACAGAAATTCATATTTAATAGTGGACAATGGAACAAGAGGAGGACTAGATAAGTTTCTAAAGGCTGCAAGTGAAACACCAGAAACCGTTCTCCATTATGAGTTCATGCAAGATTACAAGGTTTTCTGCTATAAACTCTTTATGATTTAGTTGATTAAATTTACAAGTTTCCTAGTGTTTTTATTATTGCGTAAAATGTTGGTTAAAGATTGTGGTCTCTTGATTCATCTGGTCAGTATTCCTGTAAATCTTATTTTCAGTCTCTAGCCCAATCCTCCACTAGAGCACCTTTTCTCGTTGATAAACCCATATGGAAATCTGAAACTCCCTCTAAAGTCAAATATGTTATTTGGACTGTTGTGCTTAATAGAATTAATACCAATGACAATTTACAAGTCAGAAAATCACGTAAGGTCATTTCCCCAAATGTATGTGTTATGTGTTGGGGAGATTCAGAGATGGTCTCACATTTGTTTTTACACTGCCCTATGGCTGATCTTTGTGGAATTCTTTGTCTGGCATTTTTGGAGAATCTTTGGTATGTCCAGCATCACTAGATCAGTTTCTTTTCATGAGGTTTGCAGGCTTTGGGAAAAGAAAGAGGCAAAAATCTTTGTGGCATTGTGCAATATTTGTCACTATTTGGAGTTGTAGAGCGCAATCTATGAACTTTTAATGATATATTTTTAGGAAAAAAGTTTACATTTGGAATATTATTAGGCGTTTATCATCTATATGGTGTAAAGCATATGGTTTTTTCACAGGACTTTCCCTCTCATACATGATGAGAGATTGGAAAGATATAGTTCATTGAAGTTTGTGGTGTTTTGTATATTTCTTATGTGGGAATTTCTTGGGTGAAGAGTGCAGATTTTTACTAAATTTAGGAAAAGCATGATAATTTTTTTTGGGTGAGTTTTTTCTTTACTAAAAGAAGCAACCTTCATTCTTTACCAAAACTTAGCTCTTTGCCGTAGCATTACCCTTCTTTTGGTTTGCTAGGATATCTTTTCCTCTACACCATTGCATTATACAATAAAATTCTCCTTTGTCATCAAATTAAAAAAACTGTAAAATGTAAATGCAGAGTTTAATATTATAGCACCAGACACTGGCTTTTTAGAATTGTAGTTGAGAATGGTGTAAATTATTTTGGACATGCATATTATTCTGATTAGGTTATGAGTTATGACACCATGGATAAAATATTATGAAAAGGCGGATATAAATGGGTTGTTTTAGACATGGTTTATGATAGGGCAGAAATGATTTGATCTGTGTAACCCTAACGAACTAGGCTTTGTGGGTGTGGAAGTTTTGATAATTTCTCCTCCAATCTGTTTAGGTGCCAGGCAATGTTGCCAATGGTACTTGGAAATATCAAAACTGATACACATGTTCTATTTCTTTACATAGGAAGTCAAGGTTATTTCCAAGTTTTAATTTTTTTAAATCAATGTGTGAACATTAATAGAGTAAGCTATTGTAATCTATAATGGCAGCAATTAGTCAGGTTAGCAGAGCCAGCTAGGATAAGACAGCTGTCATAACTAACTAAAGCATGTAAGGGCTATTATGCCCTTTGTACTAGCTTACACCACAAGCTATCTTCTCATTGTGCTAAGCTTAGTAATCATACAGATTGTATTATTCAGTTCATTCTCTCTTCTTTCTGAACACTCTGAATTCTCAATCTCTATTAGACATTGATTTAAATTACAATCTTAAATCTGAGTTTGTGTAATATGACAAATTTATATATTGCTTTCATCGCATTTCTGAGAATGTGAGTCTTGTGCACAATATTAAGATTCCTATCCATTGAGTCATGGTGAAATATTAAGGTCATGTATGTTGACCCTCAAAAGACCCTAAATGGCAGGGTTGGGACTCTTGCACAGACGAGTTCTTCATTTTATTTGCTGATCCTGTATCCTGGTCCTTGGTCAAATTCTGACACACTTGCAAACTTTCTGCAGGTTCACTTGAAGCATCTGGATGGTCACATTGAAGAGGTAAACAACCATCCCTCATATTTATTCGGCCATTGATTTTGCAAGCAATAGGCTTCATTCAGTTTCCCTGTTTTAACTTAAACAGGTTCCGTATTTCTGCCTACCAGCAAACGACTTGGTTGACGTTATTGCCCCATCTTGCTACAGGTAATTTGTTCTTTTACTTCGTGTAGCATGACAGATCAAATTTATATATGAGTTACAGCTTCTTACTTATATTTTGTTTTATGTTGTTTCACGCTTTCTTCTTTTTCCTGCAGTTGTTTTGACTATACAAATGCTTTAGCTGTAAGTCCTTATCTATTCTTATCCTTTTAGCATGCATATTAATTATCTCATTGTAACTTTATAGGATTGTGTAAGTGGCTTGTTGCTTCTTAAAGTTGCATGAATTTGTCTGCACTAGACTTACTGTTTTCATATGTTCTTTCACAATTAGTAATTTAATTACTTTTTATTCAGCTGAACGACTTCTAACTTTCCTGTTGGTTGTAAATGACTGTCAAATTTGGAACTTAGACCTGATTTGTCAAAATGTGAAGCACCAAATCATATTTTATGTGCTTACCAACACCTTTATCATTAAAATTTGATCTATGATTGTAGAGTAGAGTAGTGTATGGTATCTATTTATTTATTTTGAATTATATTTTGAGATAGATAACAAGATCACTTGTTGCATTAGTTCAATCTATGCTTGAAAACCTATTTATAATTTCTTATTTTTTAATTTTAAATTACATTATTGTAAGAACTCAGTTTTTGTGCTTGATACTGTTTAACAATATCTTTTGGAATAGTTTCACCTTCAATTTGCTCTGTTATTCTATCAATAATTGAACCATCTTCTTTAGCGGTTAACTTGGATGTGGAATTTTGATGTTAAGAAACTATCTTTTCTTACCTAATCTAGTATCACGTTGGACAAAATAATTTTCAGGACTTAGTAGTTGGATATATGGGTGTCCCAAAGTATTCTGGAATCAGCATGACACAACATCCACAATATGTTACAGTCAGGTAACACTAATAAAAAGTCAAAGTCCTTTTCTTTACACTTTGACTTTATTCGGTATATGCTCCTTATATATTTTTTAAAGTGAGAGGAGAGAAAGACATAAGAATTCCACGTGTTGCTATGGTGCCTATAGTTTACATTGGCTATGATGGCTATACGAATTTAGCAACACTTAAAAAGTGTTGCTGAAATTAAAGTAACTTTTTTTATTATTTAACAATGCTTTTTAATTTGAAAACTAAAAATAAGAAGTGTGACTTTAATTTTAGCAACACTTTTTAGGTATTGTTAAAGTTATTTAGCCACCATAGACTCCACGATATAAAGCCTAAAAAGAGAATCTATACATAATTATAGAATATGCACAATCAATTATCTTATTGTAACTAATCCTATGAGATAGTAACTGATCCTACAATATCCTGACTGATTTATTCACAGATTCTAATAGTTGTTATAAGTGTGCATTGGCTTGAGGTTATGGATTGCAGTATGTTGAAAGGTTCATCCAAGGGTTATTGTTTGTAAAAAGGCTTCCTCTAATCTACACTTTGCTCTTCAAAAATTACAGGAATGAACGTGGTAGAGAAATGCTGCGGCTTGTAGAGAACTTATTGGAGATTCGTCTGACAACTAGCTCTGTAAATTATTAGCTGCATTCATTTAACAAATATTAACTTCACAATCTGAGAAGGAAGAATATGACTTTTGCTTTCTGATTCAGGGAGATCGGAGACCCTTTGTTATGGAGACTGTTAAAGCTGATGATAATGCTAAGTTAGGTATGCATAACTCATTTCATTTATGTGCTTCATTTTGGCCCTTGAAATTGGTCACATGTTTATGAGTCCGGACCTCACGGTTGCATGCATAGTACCTTTTATTTCTTTCTCATAGATCAAAGCTTATAAGATCGCAATCCTGATTGCTTTTATATTTGAAATTCCTGATTTGAGCAGGAAGAGGTCCTTCTCAGCCGGCTCCCAAGTTCATTGGAAACTTGCTTGCTTTTATACTAAACTTGGTAAAATTCTTAGCACTTTATCCACTTATATAAAATGTTCATGTGATCAAGATACTGACATTTTTGCTCTGGCTTCTGTGTTCAGATTGGTCCAAAAGGTTTGGAATTCGCACGCTATTCACTTGATTACCATACCATCCGCAACTATCTGCATGTAAATCGAATGTGGGGAAAAGAAAGGTAAGAAGGATAATAAACGAAAATTCTACCTTTCGTGCAGTGCATTTTTTCATATTCTTAAAATATAAATGCATGCAGAGCTGACAGGCATATGCCTGGATATGCGAAGAAACTTGTGGATCTGTACAACCAAAATGGTCAAATTGAGGAGATGCTTGACAACAAGTGATTCTAAGAGATCTGTATATGCTCCATTCAATGGCATAAATGCTTCCAAAGGTGCAATGACCATAAATTTTCCTTAATTTGGACCAAGGATCAGCATGTTATCGTGTCGCACGCGTACAAAATTTCAGATTCAAGTGATTAGGTGTAGATGGTCAATCAATCTTGAACCATATGGCCAACATTAATGTGTGGGTCTAGCATAGAATGTTCACTTAATGTGAAAGACTTAAGATTCAAACTTTTTTACTACTAGTATGCTTGTTTGTGAGCCATGGTTCATCTGTGTAATAGTCATTAGTAAAATGAAAACAAGATGTTAAAGTGAAGGCGTAGGTTAGGTATCAGTTTATAAACCATTTTTAAATAACCTAATGGTGCTTGAATCTTTTACCTTTCCCTCTATAAACATTGGTCCTTGCTAGTCTCTTTTTATGAAAATAAACCACCCGACTCTAATGCCCTTCGACATATAGCCGTTGAGCGCATGGAGCGGGTCAACCCTAGCGCCCGCCAACACTGGAGTGGTTTGGATTGAGACGCCATTTAGGTGCCATATTATTGATTGTGTATTATTGTTATTATGATTATCATGTCATCAAATAATTGCTATGTAGTAAACAAGAAGAGCAAGAGGGATAAATTAAAATCAAACATAAGGGAATCGTTCTATATTTTTATCAAATTTCTTGATAAAGGACGAGTGAATCACTGCCATCTTTTTTATGCAACGAAGTCAACACTCACTTTGCACATTATAACACATTTGTATTAATGGCTAATTTAACATAGTTATGTACTACGTAGGATGCTTTTTTACGGAACACTTATTCAAAGTATTGAAAATTATCCAACTTCTATGATGCATTGAATATTACTTATGATAATATTCAGGTTCATTCTTCATCGTTCAAGATACATTATCTATGTTCATTCTCCAAAGCCCTAGGCTGATTTCATTGGATTCATTTAGTCAGTGTTAGAAAGACTTGAGACTTTGATAGACATAGCATAGTTGCTGACTTAGATGCATGAAAGGCAATATGTTCTAGTGTGTGAACGGGGTAGTAGATAGTAAAAATACATTCTTTACTTCACTTTTTCTTACTTTCGTTATACTCTTCTATTTGTTTATCTCTTCGCCCATTTTATCATAGACGGATTGGATTAGTCTGTTCAAGCCGAAAAACTGATAATCTAGTAATTTGGTTAAATCGGTTTGACACTTGGATCAAACTTGTATTTAAATTGGTCACGCACAATTAACCCTATTGAAAATCAGTCAGTTTGGTAAATATTGCTTAAGCCACTGATTCGCGCATGGCCATGATAAATCACTCTCTCAATTGTTTGTTAAGTGCAATATTTTATCATTCAATATTTTCTCTCACATATTTTCTCTTAGTCCCATTTAAAAAATGTAGGGTGAGAGATTACACTTTACAACACTTTAAAGAAAAAAAATGGGGATCCATTCCCATTTGAAAGATGCATTGAGCAAAGGCTCAAACCTGTTTGTCCACCTTTCCGTTCCCAAGATCTTCTAATTAATAATAATAAAAAAAACACACACACACACACTATTTATTAAATTTTGTTGAACATTTGCAAATTGAAAAAAAAGGTTACCCTTTTATTAAGCACAACATATTTTTTCTTTCTATCATTATATGATATTTTTAAATAAAGATTTGAAGCATATAATAGGTAAAAACTAATTAACAAGGTTTTAAAAATCAAATAGGTCATCAAATTGGTAGAGTTAGAGACTCAAAAGTTTTAATGTTAGAATTTTTTATTGGAAAAAATAATTTTTTTATATTATTTTGAATTAATCTATTATTTATCTATTATATAATATTTAAATCGAGTTTATACACTTCATGATAGAGAGTTGACATGTGAGAATATTGGAGTAATTTGGGACTTGCCCCAAACGTTAGGGAAAAAAAATATTTTACCTTAATTTAATACAAAAGCAAAATATATATAAAAAAATATAATGAAGAAAATAGAGTCTTGAGTAGAATGTTAGTATAAATTATTTAATTATATGCGAGTTAATCAACTCAACAAGTGACTTAATTCAGTTAAACCAATATCCCAATATTTTGACCGGATTAATTACTGTTCAATTTGGTGGTAAATTCATTTTCCCCCTAAGTGTTCACTATTGGTGGTGGATGAATCTGAGCGATCCCAATCGCCTGCCTGCAGTCCTGCACATTGATGCCGGTTGACCACCGGACTATCCCTCCAGCGACTAGTGGTGACACTTACACTCAAATCTGGTCAATTTTATTTTATCTCATTTATTCCAAAATCATATTATTGAATTTACAATTCTAATACATTCAATTTCGAAAGCGAATTGTGGCATAGCATACAGTAAATTAGGCAAACATGACAAGATAAGAAAAATGTAGAATAATGACAAATAGATATTAAGAAAAGTTCACAACTTCATATGAAGTTACTTAAAAATCATTATATCATTTAATATATTTGACGAAATTATTATCTAACGATTTTAAAATAATAACTTCACATAAAGTTAACGAATTTTCATTTTAAAGAAATATTGGTGGTCAATATTCTTTTTAACTAATCATTATCGAATTAGTATCACCATTTTAGATTATCAATTCTCTATTATTTTGAATGGTTTATCTTCTACTATTTCGAATTAATTTAGACTAATTTTCAATTATCTTCTAAATATTTTTTAATAAATTAATACTATCACGTGTACTAAATGAGGTTAGTAATTAAAATGGCAAGTGTAGCGTAAAACCTAAGTATTATTATGATATGTAGTTGAAATCCAATTAACCGAAATAATATAGGACAAGATCTAGTTTTTGTTGTTATAAATGCAGTAGTTCAATGTATTTGAGAGTCAGCATATGGTGTGGTAGAAATAATAATAATAATGTTACTTCAGTGTAATTGCCTTGTGCTATGTTTGTACCTCTCTCTCTCTCTCATCATCACAAGGAGTTCTTGGGATTTCCATATTCTCCATATGTCATTTCCCAATTCTACGCCTAAATGCTAGCCTAAAGAAATCTTAAACTGAATCTTGGTTTGGCTATTCTACATAAGAAATAACAATATATAAAATAAAAAATAAAATTAAGCTTGCGTTTAAATTACGTTTATATTTTCATTTTCAATTTTTTTAGTTTTTTCTATTTTTAAAATTTTATAAAAAAAGAAAAGAAAAAACAATTTTATTGTTTTTATTTTTGTTTTCCCCAAAATCTAAAAATTTAGAAAATATCAAAGTAAAAATAAGAAGTAAAAATGCAAACCAAACGTATTCGACGGTCCAGGAAAAGAAATTAATATAAAAAACTTTGGAAAAAATATGCGAACCAAAAAGACTTAAATTTTCATCATGGATGTGAGCATTTATAGTTATAACCGAAAAAAAAAATTAATTAAATAAAGGACCAAATCAACACCAAAATATATATCACATGCTAATCTTTATTTAATTATTTTGATACCAAGAGACACATTTATATTCAAAAGGTTTGCGAAATATTTTGAACAATTAATACTAACAGAAGCGAACAATTTAAAGTTCTAATTATTGGCGTATAGAAAAATTCTCATTATTGTTTGCTGATTAAATAAGCCATAATTTTAGTTTTATCCAAGGCTGAACGTGTGATGTTGTGGTTAAGGGAAGAAATTCTTCGAAATACGAAATATTTCCATTTCTTATTTATAAGTAAACTTCATAAATAATATAAATAAACAAGATTCATATTTATATTCAAACTTTATAAGTGATATAATCAAAAGACATTTACACTTATATAATAAACCAGAATTAATACACGTATAAAATTTAGCAGTGATGAGAGATTTTTGTTTTCATTAAAAATTGATCATCCTTTTGAGAAAAAAAACATTTTTATTATTTGATTATTTTAGTAGCTGATCCATTTATAAAATTTTCCGACACAAAAAAATGTATAAAACAAGTATATGTATATATGTACATAAGCAACCACGGATTCAGAAAATTTTAATAGTGAGGCAAAATAATATATAAAAATAATTAAAAAATAATCATAAATATATTTAAATATCTAAAATAAAATATATTAATTAAAAATATTAATAGTCAATATTTTTTAATTAATAATTAGTCAACAATCACATTTATTATTATTGTTAAACTAATATCATCATTTTTTGTTATCTATTATCTGTTATTCCGAATGATTTATTCTCTATTGTTTTAAATAATTACAATTCTCTAAATATAAATATAATTATATAAATAATCAAATGTCTCTCTTACAATAAATAATTATTTGATAAATTTTTTCATTTAATTAGTTAATGATACTCTATAATATTTATGGACTTTGGTAGTTTCTTTTAAAGAAAACAATTATTATATATGAAAAACCAAAACTAAATTAAATAGAATAATAAAAATAAATAAATGATAAGAAAAACTAATAAAGACTAATAATCTCATTTAATAAAAAACTATTAGATATTAATAGTCTCATTTATATAATACTATATTTTTTATTATTGTATTAATATTTAACAATATAATTTTTTTTAACACACGTAAAATTTGTTTAAGCATGGGGCATACGCATATCTATTACCTATTATATCTCTATTATCTATTATCTATTTATTATATAATATTAAAATCAGATTTATGTACTTAATCATAGAACACTAACATGGCACGCTCTTGAGAATGTTTCCCGATTTATTTTACTTAAATCAGTAAATTAAATCAATTAAAAAATTATCATAAATGTTGTGAAATTAACTAACCAAATTAATTCATAAATTAATGTCACTCATTAGTATCAAATCATGCAACTTTTTATTCTAATTATAGTATATTTTAATTAAACTATTAATATCATTTTAATATTTTACGTCATTAATATTATTATACATGTCAATTTAAAATAACATATTTTATTTTTTTGAAAAACCATTTATATGTTTCTTATTAACTCTATATTGTACGAGAATTTGTTAACAATAATATGCCGTGTAGTGATTTAATTTACAGTAGATAATTAAGATTGTCGATTAAACAGGCTAGCTCGAGTCATTTAATTTAGGCCTGTCGCTTAAATCCGTTTAATTTATACTTTTATAGGACGAGTTAACATGTTTATTTATTTATTTTTGAAAAAATTAAACTTTAATTTTAAACTCTAAAAATAAATATTTGAAAAAAATAACATATTTATAGGGAAAAAAATCTTGAAATATGATTAAATTTTAGATTTCATTATGTTAAATTTTTTAAAAGATTAAAAAAATTAATAGACTAGCACATTTAGTCCACGGAATATTGCATTTAATTGGACAATTTTTCTGGGTTAATCGGACTAATCCGTTTAGCCCGCTTTTTTAACGGGCCTAATCTTTTGGAAAAAGTTCGCCCTTTATAGACATTTTGGACTGGTCTAACAGGTTACGCCCATTTTGACGATTTTATATAATTTGTTTATACATCTTTAGATAATCAGTTCATTTGACTTTTTATCATATAAAAACTCGCTAAACTTTCATAAATATAAATTTATTAACAATTATGTTGTTTTATTATATTGAAAATTATTTTTGTTGTGTTTCCATTTAACGTGCGTTTATACGTTGGAGGATTATGACATATTTTTTTTAAATATAATATATGTGGATTTCATCGGTTATCCGTCTTTTTCGCCAAGATAATCAAATAACAGAGATATCAAATGGGTCAACCTGACTCATTTGCAAGTTGGTTTGTTTAAGCCTATGATATTCATAGTATAAAAATTTCAACACGACCTGTTTGTTGCCCCCAAATGGGTTAAACGGGCTAGCACTTTAGTTAATTATTTATTTATTTTAACTCCAAAAATCAAAATTTGGACAAAAGATGTCATTTTCTTTTATTTTTATAGAAAAAATAAACGTCTCAACATAATCCGTCATTATTCACCGGTTAATTAAGCTGATTTCGTTTAGCCCGCATTTTTAATGGGTCGGAATGACAATTTGGCCTGCCTAGAGCTGACCCGGCATGCCTTGTCTTGAATAGAACGAGTTTTTTCAAAGATTGAATGAGTATGGATGAGAGATGGTAATGCCTGTTTAGTTCTATATGGGTGTGAGACGGTTATGAGAAATGATTGACCACCCCATTACCTATCATGTCTTATATAATAATAACGGTAATGTTACATGTATCATTATACACATCCGTACACACAATTTTTAACAAAGAAAAATATAAACATTAGCACAGAAATTTTGTTTTTCAGTGCTAATGTTTATATTTTTTCGTGTTATAAATAATGTGTACGGAGATGTACAGTGGTATACCTAGATTAATTCTAATACTAAATATAATATAATTTAATTTTTCATAAATTTATGTATAATTTTATGATTATTTTAATAATTTGAAAAACTTTAAATGTTATAACTAACATTCTCATTTCTCGATCTTAATTAACCATATTATTAATATTATTAAATATTTTATTTTATTTTTTTATTTTTATGTATATATTCATGAGTTTAGGTATGATGTAAGTATATGGAATAATGCTACGGAACCAGTGTTAGGGAGCCAATAATTAAGTTATGATCCAAAATTTATATGAGTTATCATTCATAACTCATATATCAAAGATTAAGTTGTCATCCAAAATTTATAGAAATTATCATCCGTAATTATGTGTTGTCTCCCTATTGGTTATAATGTATTGGCTCCTTAATCTTTTTCAAGTACATATATGTGTGTTTGAGTATAGGTTAAAAACTTAGATATCCGTGAATGATGAGACCGATAATGGGACAATGTATGAATATTCATGACGGGTATAAGTACTTGATTACCCCTCCCGACCTACTTTATTATCATTCGTAACCTATATGTTTTGGATGGATAAACAGGAATGACCCGACAAATTCAACCCATTTTGAGGGCGATATTAAATAGAGACTTATGATAGAAAATACCAACTACATAGACATTTTTTTATAAACAAAAAAAGAAGACAAAAAAAAATATATTCCTTCATAATACTCATTATTATTCATACTCACAAATTATTACTACTTTAATAATTTTATATACAACTAATAATAATATAAAATAATTTTTATAATTTAATTAAATCTTTCGTGCAAGGCGAGAAAATATATGCGGCATTTGCCCCCACACCATCGTGAATGAATCTGTCCCTGTATATAAGTAGCTAATTTTTTTTTTTTGAACCATAATTTGTTATTCATATTCAAAGAATTCGTTATCTTAATTAATTTTATTTGCGAAAAAATAATAAATTATATTTTATAATAGAATAGTGCTACGAAACTAATGTTAGGGAGTTATTAGGGAGCCAATAATTAAATTATCATTTAAAATTTACATGAACTATCATATATATCTAATATTAAGTTATCATTCAAACTTTATATGAGTTATCATTTGGAACTATATGTTTGGTTCCTATTGATCATAATTGGCTCCCTAGTGTTTTCTTTATATTAATGGCCTAAGAATTTTTTCATTCTGTCGTAGAATTAATTCAAATAATTCGATATTAGCAGCGGTTTGAATATTGAATTTCATTATTTGCGTAAAATGGAAACAATTGCTAATTTCATTTCTTCAGCAAAGCATTTGAAATATATATAAAATAGGCAGGGATCTATCCATGTGCAATGCAACATGGGTATAAAGAAGAGGTTGCAGATTATATTTTCTATTCGTCCAAATTATAATGTCAACTAATTATTGGTGCTTTGTTGGAGGACAATAGCCTTATGAGTTAACTGCCATGAGGATCAGAGGGTTTGACTATAAAATCATAATCAGATTATAGGAGAGAGAGAGAGAGAAGGCTTTGACTTCATTATTAAAACCTGGAGAGAGAAAAATGTAATACAATATTCAATTATGGAGTGTGAAACAATATTCCTTACAACTGAAAAAACCATAACCAAATAAGCCTCATCTTCCTTTCCTTCTGTACCAAAAAATAATAGCCAATTATTTTTAGGACAGTGGGATTTTCCTTAAGGAGAGGGCTAATGTTTTTTGTTAGGGGAAACTGACACTCTACACACATTATTATTTTTCAAACAGATCTCCTTTTGCTTTTCATGGATTCAGCAGCCCTTGAAAAGAAACTAAACAGACACAAAATATGTGTGTTGACAAGAGAATTTACTTAAAGGAGTTTTTGAAAAATGCACTAAAATAATTTCTAAAGTCCTAATAATACCAGTTATATCTCTAATTTCGATAAAAATGCACCACATTAGTTCCTCTAAAAAAAGAGAGCTAAAAAGTTAAATGTAGTGTACTTTTATCAACTTCAGAAATATAATTGATGAAATCAGAATTTTAGAGACTATTTTAATGTATGTGACCATTTTCAGCAACTACTTTAGAGTTTATCTCCGGTCGAAGAGGCACCTAATTCCTTTTTTTTTAAAGTTTATAGGTATCTCTATTTAGGATTGAAGCGTGACAGAAACTTGTTAGAAGTGTGACATGCATCTTCTATGGCGAGCAGCAGCAGTTTTCTTCTTCTGTTTAGTTTCTTCTTTCCAGCTCTTGGCGATGTCACATGAGACACTAATGGCATCCAAAGAAGCACCAGAAAGGCCTCTCCTTGTGAACCCAACTGCATAAAGACCTGCTTTCCCTTTCCACCCATTTGGAAATGGATCCTTTGGAACTCCATCGTTTGAAAACATCTCATTCTCCTGAATCCACCACATTACATGTTTAGTCCGAAACTTAACCAGAGGTTCAAACACTTTTAACGTAATAATAATAATAATAATAATAATAATAATAATAATAATAATAATAATAATAATAATAATAATAATAAAATGATAATTAAATTCGTATTTATTATTATTATTTTTTCATTTTAAAAGATCATTTCTCTTACTTGTAGATGCTAATGCATAATTACACAACTAATTTTGTATATACTTAGCTTGCACATCACTTTAATTGAAAAATGAAGGGTATATATAAGTAAAACTTGAATAGAGTAGTTTATAATTAATCTAATAATGATAAAATGAGTATAAAAAAAAAAAGAATATCTATTTTTGAAGGCATAAATATCATTTCACAAAAACAATTACTTCACCTAATAAGACCCTTTAGATACTTCCAAAATAGAAGCTTCTTTTGTCTAACAGGGCTAACAGAACACAAACAAAGCAGAAAGCAATCAAAGTTAAGAAAGAAGAACAGAACTAACCTTAAGCCATGATGGTACATTGCTGCGGTAACCAGTAGCAAGAACAACAGAATCAATTTCCAGAATCTTGCCATCATCAAGTTCCACTTTGCCATGCCAGAATCTCTTGATTCCAGCCACAACTTTGATTTGACCTGATCTAATTTTCTTTAGTGCTCCAATGTCCAATACAGGAGTCTTCCCTGTAGTGTTCTTGAGCTCCAAAGGCCCTACAGAAGGCCTTCTCAGACCATACTTTTCGACGTTTCCGAGGATCAAACGTGCCAGAATCAGCAGAATCTTGTCAACCATCCATAGTGGTAGCCGTTTCATTAACATTATTGCAAGCTCAAAAGTTGACTTTCCAAATACTTCCCTTGGCAACACATGTACCTGATCATCAAAAATAAATAAATATTATTCTTATGGTGTGCGACATAAAAGGTCTAGAATTCGATGCTTATTGAATCTCATTAGAACGAATTTTAGCACAGAAAATATCAAATGATAGACTCACCGAGCTTCGAACAACCATGGAAGGAGTTGCATTGTGGTTACAAAGATCAAGGGACACTTCCATGCCGGAATTTCCACACCCAACAACAAGAACTTTCTGTCCTTTATAACTCTCCCCTGATTTGTAATCACAAGCATGCATGACGTGGCCACCAAATTCGTCCAACCCTTCGAATTCGGGGACAACTCTCTCCGCATTTTCGCCGGTGGCAACGATGAGCCACCGGCAAATGTACTCAACTTCACTTGAACCGGAGTGACCCTTTCTAATGGTCTTAACTCTCCACAATCCAAAAGTCTCATCATACTTAGCAGACTGAACTGTTTCATTGAATTGCGGGGTTATGTTGAAGTGGTTAGCGTAGGATTCAAGGTACTTAATGAACTGAAATTTTGTAGGGTATTCCGGGAAGTCTTCAGGGAAGGGTAAATTCGGTAACTGGCAAAATTGCTTTGGAAGATGTAGCTTGAGGCGATCATAGGTGCGATTTTGCCAAAGAGAGGCAATGCAATTTGCTCTCTCAAGAATGGCGAAAGGGACGCCTTGGTCCTTCAAGCCTGCCGCGACCGCCAGGCCTGAAGGACCCGCGCCGACTATTACCGGTCCGTTTACCCACACACATCTTCTTGTGAAGAGGTCCTCCGGGTTGAAACTTTGGACCATTGGTGGCATGTTGAGACTAATGTTATGCATATTTTTTGATCAATAAGGAAAGGAATTGACTTTTGTTGAAAGATGAAATTAAAAGAGGAAGAGAGAAAGAGAGAGAGAATGAATTGAGGAGTGGAGGGAAAGGGAGAATGAAGTGAGGGTATAAATAGTGAAGGGGTGTTGGAGAGTTGAGAGCTTGCTTGCATGTGATGTCATTTTTGAAATGGTTCTCAAATGATGATAAGCTTGTGGCCGCATCCTTTGTTTATTATTATGCAATAAGTGATTATAAATAATTATATTTTGTGTTGAATTTGGTTTGTTTAATAAGGCTAGCTGATAAATCTCCATAATCATGCATATTAATATAATGGGTCGTTAACAAACTAATAACAATATTATTGTAACTTGTTAATTATTATTACAAGGCGATAGTGAATTAGGAACCATGTGAACTTTAATTGAAATAGTAGATAGTAGATATTGGATCATTATTGAAGTCATCGTTTTTAGATGAGGTCACTTGACAACCATCGATCTCAATGTAAAATATTTAAGCGATGATTCTTTTGATAAACTATACTAAGAGTTGGTTTGATGTATAAGTAATAAGTAAATGTCCAATTTATTGGTACTTTTAAGTTTTATGTATCAGTTTAATTACTCTTCTACTTGAATTAAATTGATTCACAACAATCCCGCTAAGTATACATCCTTTTAGTAAATATTAAATTGACATCCATATAAAAATATAGTAATTATTTGGTGCATTAATTGCATCGCACTTTTAAGGGTATTAAAATATTTAAGTAATAATAACCGTATTTTTATATGGGTGTAAATTTAATGTATACTAAAAAATGTAGGAATAACATTATTAGATTCCCAAATAATAAAAAAACTAGATGATAGACTAATTTAATGCAATTTAATTAACTTGAATTAGTCTAATAATTAATTCATTAATCTGCTTAAATAATTCTCAAGGTTCAAATTTCACCTTGTGCAACAACAAACTCAAACTCGAATCCCAATTTGATTCCTACTTGGCCTACAAGCTAGAGAATACTATGAAAAAAAATCTAATGCAAGTTAGTTAAATTGCATTAGATTAGTCTATAATCTATAATACAATTTATTACAACCATGTTGGGAATAATAAAATATCAT
>JASCZI010060657.1:11255-27101 GCA_036250425.1 Stylosanthes scabra | reverse complement strand
ATCCTTCATTTCTTCAGCAAGTAAATATCTCAGCACGAGGACTAGATGTGCACCAAATCGTATCATCTGAGAATCTCCATGAGGCCTGACAGGACATAACACAGAATTTTGTCAACTGATTCCCACAAATTAGAAAGTTGTCCTACTAAATTGGTAAATTCATTATAAGGACTACTTTCCTTAAATGAGAAGATATTCTGCTCAACAAAGCTAAACCTTTTTTATTCAACACAGTAATTTGATCTCCCCAGATAGAGTTTAGTATGAGAGAACACACATTTGGTGCAGATAAGCTTATACTTCTCTGGTAGCCCCTAACACAATTTTAGTCTTGGATATTCTCAGGAATGACAGTGCACAGATTAATGAGGTTTCTCATTAAAGCATATCTTTAATATGCCTCAATTGTCTTTCAATATGATTTACATGTCATATATCCTTAACGTTCCCTTCCCTTATGTATATGATTTCACATCCTAATTATCCAAATTAGGCTTTGGTTTGGTAAACCTTTTACTTTTCAAAAGTAGCTTATGAAAGTTGACTTTTAAAAGATAGCTTTTTAAAAGTCGTAGCACATGTGTTTGGTAAAATCAAATAAAAAATGTCATTTAATAAGCACAAGCAACAACAATTGTGTTTGATAAAGTGGTTTTTAAAATTTAAAAACCCATAATAGATATAAATATATAATAATAAATGAAGGTATTTATTAATAAATGCGGTTATATTAGATTTTTTAATTTTGATAAGAACAAGTCATTTTTGAAAAACTCCCTCTTAGGTGCTTTCAAAAGCACCCCTATCTTTTAAAAGTTGCAAGTACCTGATATTTTTCATTACCAAACACAACAACGTGCTTGTGCTTTCGAAAAGTTCAAGCACCTCTCCAAATAGCTTTACCAAACCAATCCTTAGTAATTATAAATCACCAATCTAACCCCCAGCTTGAAATATAGCATAGGCATCAAGCTTGAAACATGTTAATTATTTGAAAACCTCTTAAATACTTGTTGAGCACATCTGCCAATTAAAATGATTGTGGCAATGTACCTGGATGAAAATATTTTCTCCTATGAGGTAAAAGTCAAATTTAATCTGCTTTTTCCTTGCACAACAATATCAAAAGGTTTTGCGTTGTACAATGTTAGAATGATAGACACCAAATTAGTAAGTCTTTTGCATCTCCTTCGTACAGTTCCATTGTCCTCTAATCTTAATAAAAGCTAGTGGTCTCTTGATTGATGATTCATATGGTATATTTCACTGCAATTCTTATTTCAGGTTCCTAATTCATTCCATAAATACAACCTCTTTCCACCTTGATAAACTTATTTGAAAGTCCAAAGCTCCCTCAGTTAAATTCTTTATTTCAACAACTTGCTAGATTAGATGTTGTAGAACTATTACCTTTGGATGCTTTGCTTTCAAAGGACACATAAGGCTATTACCCCGTTTGTGTATGCTAAGCGTGGAGGCAAATTCAAACTCAGTATCACATATGTATCTGCATTGCTCTGTTGCTCGTTTTTTTTATAATACTTTCTTTGTTGTCTTTGGCCCATATCAAAAGCAATAATTGAAAACATATAGGTAAGGAATAATAGACCAAAAAAAACTAATTAAGAAAACAAGATTGTTAATGCTCACCATATTTTTTTTAACTGCCATGGTTATAAAAATCGCACCAAACAGGTCCAGTTTACACCAAAAAACTAGTTGCAAAATACCAGCCAAAGAACCAGTAAAACCAGTCCAAAACAAATTGAACAGGTCCAAATTTTTATTGGAAAACCCGTTAAAAAATTAATTTTTTTATAAAATCATTTACCGTCGTGAGCAACAGAGCATCCAAAGGTAATAGTTGTACAACATCTAATCTAGCAAGTTGTTGAAATAACCTTGAAAATCTAGTGCATAACTTTCTGATGTGTATTAACATGGGAAAGAAAAGATAATGTTACTCACCTAAATATATATTGATCGTTTTCTGATGGTGCTATCCATGACCATATAAGATCCAGCACACGTGGTATATCACCTAGCATTAAAGTCATCTGAAAAGGCAACGAATAGGTTAAGAAATCAGTAAAAATAAAAGACAAAGGTATAACAAAAAGGATAAGTTTTATTCTCACGATGCCTTGAGTAATTGCAATTGCACCACTAAGTTTCTTTAAGGGTGAAAAATGAAGAGATCAACAAGAAAGAAAGCTAAAGACCGCATCCTGTGAGCAATAGGCTCTATTTTAAACTATCGAGAAGAAGAGAATGTCGAGAAAGAGAGAGAGAGAAGAGAGTATAGTGAGAGAAGCTGAAAGTGTTATTATGAGTTAACGTTACTGAGTTTGTGCTCAGCGATATATAGATACATCAGCGGTAAATAGGTAACTCCCATCTTAAGTTAGTTATAACCTCTCTAACTAAGTCTCAAGATAACTCCTATGCGTTCTAGAGTCTTCTACAGCTAATCATCAGCTTACTCTAAATAAACCAACAAAAGATATACAGCTTCTATCATTCTTTCCTTTCTTTTTCTTTGTTAATAAAAATATATGTAGAAATGCTCTCAAACGTGAAAATATTGAATACCTAAAAAAACGATGATAGAAATTCATATATGAAAAAAAAACGAGCTTTTAAGCATACCTGAATTTGTCGCTGTTGCTCCTTGCATTGTTGAGTTACAGCCTCATGCATCATTTTCCTAAATGGCATTAGAAAAAAAAGGGTTACAAATTATAACAGCAATAAACCATCATAAAGAGCACATTTAAAACAATAATTATACACCTACCCCGAATGTAGCTTCTGAAGAAGAGATGAAAGTTGACGTGGTTGCTGATTCAAAACTTGAATAGGCCAATTTGAGGGCCCATTTGTAGCCTCTAAGGAGCCATCAGCGTGTCCTGGGCTTCCATCAATTGCATCCTCAAGAGATCTAAGTTGATCAATTCCACCAGGTTGCGAGCGTGTGATTTCCAAGTCTACCTGCACATCGAGCCAAGACTTTGCCAATGCCCAGCATGCTGACTGAAAATGTTTCAAGTTATGCAATTAATCAGCATAAGCTTCCAACAATAACGGAATGCTTGAGAAAAAGATTTAGAGCCATGCTAGGTGGCCAATGATATTTTTCGCCAGCATATAGCCAACAGTCACATGTCTGCTTAAAGATTAAGTGATAAAGATGACCCAGAAGAAAAGTAGATTACATATTAACTAAAACAAATTTGTCACCTAGACTTTTTCTTTTTGGTTTGTGTGCATGCAACATATACTAGTTCATGTGTGTACCACTCAAATATGTGCAAAAGCTTGACAAACATGGGTGCAACAACAACAAAGCCTTGTCCCACTAGGTGTGGTCGGCTACATGAATCAAACGACGCCATTAAGCTCTATCGTGGGTGCAATCATATAAAATACAGTGTTGGCCAAGTGTTGACCAAAATATCAGGCCACCTAGAATATCCATATGAATTATTAGTTTTGCTAATTTTTTTGGGATAAAATTTAGTTTACTATATTTATGAGCATGTGATACAAATAAGAATCTAACAATCAAGCTTCTACCTCCCAATCTGTACACAATGGAAGCATCCGCTTTAAGTTGCTACATTGGGCTGCATATACAGCAGCTTCATATTTCCCACCAAACTCTGATATTTTCTGCAGAATAGATTGCAAATAAAAAGTTATATTTAACAAGTTTTATCTTTTAATTAAAAACTGTAAGAGTTTAGAGAAGAGAGAATTTGAGAGAAAGAAGGTGTACTTGAATAATATGTTATTGAGATATAATTGATTAGCACTGAATCAGTGCTTTATACAGAAGAGTATTTAGCTTGTAGCCTATGCTATCCAAAAGGGCAGAAAAGTCATTCTACTGTTAGTTATCAGTGAGAGCTGTGACATGGTGTCCTATCCTAGCTGGCACCGACAGAACTACCATCCTCTATAGGCTTTACTATCATTGATCTGGCTTACACTATTTTAACAGAAGGTTCATAAAGTCCATATAAAGGAATCAACCTCATATGCTATTTAACAAAAATAAAATCTACTTATCCTTTTATTAAATTAAATATTTAAATTTGATGGTAAGTTAACAAACTGGTTAAAAGATGAGTGAAATTGCAATACAACTATACCAGTATGTTAAGAATAAAGGATGTAAGAGTTTAAGAAGCAAGATGGTATGAGAGAGAGAGATAATAATTGTATGGAAATAACTAAAGGAAATAATGACAGTGCTGATGTAGGTGGAAAGAACACAGCAGAGAGGAAGATAAAGCCAGATTATAGAAAATAATACAGTATGGAAAAGATAAAACATGTGTGGAACACTACATTCTTCCTAGTTATTAAATCTTTTACAAATAGAACAAACACTACCTCCGATGCACAATATGAAGCCCATTTCCAAAGATGCCACTGATGACCAATGCCACTTTCAAATTCAACAGCCTGCAAAGTTCTACTTTTACCATTCTTTACCAGAGCTTCAACTGATGGAAACAGGTTTAAATCTCCAAATGGACACAGAGAGGCAGCTCTCCATGGCTGCAAAAGGCCAAAAAATGTAAATAGAAGAAACTATAGACTTCTTAGCATAAATTTATCATTTTCATTTTTCCATTGATCTTCACCTGTCCAGCAGAACGACAAAGTCCAGATGCCTCTTCTAGTCTTCCAGCCCTTAAAAGAGTCCAAACATCTTCTAAAAGGGATTCATCTTGTTTCTGTACCGAAAATGTAAACCGTCGTCACTAATACCAAAGTAAAAATGGGTGCGTTCACACAACCTCTGACATCTAATTCAACATCAACTGCTATCAAGAAAGCGCAACAAAAATTGAGTGCAATACAAAGCGCATTCATTTCAGCTTAAAAAAGTGGTTATATACTGTAACTATTCATAAAGCCTTTTCCAATAGTTATTTTTGCAGCTTCAAAAAGCACCAATATAGTTTTTATCACTTTATGGAGTTTGACCTTTCCCAAAAAAAAAACACCTTACATATTTATCTCAAACTTTTTATAGATATCATTTAACTGAAAAAGTACATCTGTTTGTGACAAAAAGTTAACACAAACAAGCCCATAACAAAACTTTTAAAAAGGCTCTTAATAGAAAGAAGTAGACAAGAGTAAAACAGAAATGCATTAACTCAAAGCGTAACAAATAATTCACAAGAGTAAGGTCTTCCTACGGTCAAACGCAACTGATATGAGCAAAAATTGTAAAATTTATATGTGAATTAGTGTATGGGAAAACAAGCAGCACACCATAATGGGATCACCTGCCCCAATCACCATCAACACATGCGTAAGTGATAAAATTCCATGCATATGAAGCACGTATTTGAAACAAACAAGAAGATTAAAACCCTATTAACAGACCATATCCATAGACAAGCTACTTAAATAAGTCCTATTTAATGATTTCATCTACTACTTGTCTTCATCTCCTTCTATCTTTAACAATAATATTCTTTAAGTGATCCTATCCTTTTGCCTTTTCCCCCATCAAAAGTGAGAAATAATACATGAAAATAGGAGGACAAGTGATCCACTTACAAAAGAAAAAGATAAACAAATAAAAGCTACCCACTATGTGTAACTTTCCAATCACTGAACACATTTGACCCACCAACTCCTCTGTGTGCATCCGTAGACACACTCTCAACAAAAACTTGAGAGTTATATATGTTGACACTATTAACTACTAGCAGTAATCAGAGGCCACAACCTATTACATTATCCTGACCGCAAAACAAGAGGTTCCTTCTCAGTATGAATAACCATAAGGAGCACATGAAGATCTGGTTTTGAATTAATATCAACTTTGGGAGTAGCAACATAAGCTAATTTTCTCATGGTTGATGGCACCCATGATTTATTCTACCCAGGCTTGTCGATTGTGATTATGCTTGGCAAGTTTGGGAGAAGATCTAAGTGTACTATCCCTCTAAAGATCATCTAAACTACCTGAAAAGTGAACTCAGCAAAACTACAAAAGTTTCACAATCAGTCTTGGTATTTCATATAAATCAGGCCTTTGGTTAATTCCACTGTTTCAATTGGACTCTGTTTTACCTAATGCTGAAGATGTTTGTGTTTGGTTAATTGAGGTAACAACGGGCCGTGGTGGGTTTTGTAATTAACTTGCTTAGTTGGCGAGGGAATAAGAGAGTGAGCATTCGGTTGTGCCGGTAGGAACCATAAATCTGTGGGTAAGTGAGCGTGCATTCAAAAAATGGCATTCAAGAGACCTGATACTCTCATATTCCTAGTCTGATCCCAACTTTCTGAATGCCCTCTCACCGCATCAGAAATTTGGATTGTTACAAGTAGCACATCCCATGAACCCAGAGGTGCATAATGAATTTCCTGAAAAAGACAAACTTTAATTCTTAATCCACTACATGTTGCAAATCTTGACTCCTAATTATGATGCAACAAATTCCTTCAACAGCCAACAAACAGCATTTTCTGGTTTTCATTCAGATTTGAGAGTTTGTGGTGGCCAGCTAGTGGTCGAGGTGGCCAATGCCAAAGTGGGATGCTATAGAGGTCGCAATACTTATATTTTTCTCCTGCAAGGTATCCTAGACCTATGAGTTAGTGTCTTTAACCATATCATAATACATATTCTATTTTTTATTGGATTATGTAAATCTCTCTACGCACTTTCCTTGTTTCCTATTACTTTTTAAACATATACCATGCATAAAGGAGAGAATTATTGCATGATCTAACAATCCACAATCTTCTGCAATCTTCATGATATTCTATGCAAGTCCAATTTGAAAAGTATTTATTATGCCTTTTTAAAGCAAAACTCAGGGACTACTGAAGCTAAGTAAAGAAAAAGGAAAATAAATTGCTATATCCATGTACGTAGATCAATGTGGGAACTAAGTGACTGAAGTATGAAATGGCAAAGCAATAATGTATAAAATACCTTGTCATCAGGCAATAGGTTTGCATTTTCACGAGTCGGAGCGTCAAAATCCAAGTGATGAACAATGTTCATATCAACTTTCTCTTTCTTTAAGTAACGTTGAGTATGATGCCAAACACCAGAACTAGGAAGATAACTACCGACATGAGATCCACGCACCTACAAAAATAATGCAACTTGAACATGTAGTCAAACAAGAATACAAACATATTAGGTGAGGCAATATGAAATATAAAATTTTATCAATTTGGGACACCATGGATTGCAATAATGAAAATATGCACCCTTATTTTGAATTTTTGATAAGTCAAAGCTTATTTGCAACTTGTACTCCATGACGCGTTTAAAATTATTTCAATCAAATAACTTTATAACATGGTGCATCAAGTGCAATTATTATGGATACTTTATTGTGTGTTTATGTGTAATAGAAGACAAATACATATAAATTATGGTTTGCTGTGTTTTGATAAACCCTAAATAAATGATGATCATAGTGACTTCAAATTATGTACTTAATATAAGTCACTTCAAAATAAAATAACAGAGATAGAAAAGTTTCCAATTTAAACAATTGTAAACAATAGACAAAAAATAACGTGAAGTTTTGATGAAAAAGTACGGGCACCACATATTATTCTCTGGTGCACTTCATTATCTGGAGTACTTGCATTTTCATGGGTTTTCTCATTCCTTTCAAAGTAGCAAAATCTCAATTATGCAAAGACCTAGGCTGTTTGGTCTCTAATTTCATTTCCTATTTCATTTTCAATGTTTTCCGTTTTCATAATTTTGAGGACCAAAGTGTGAGAGAATAAATCAGTTTTATGTTTACATTTCCTGTTTTCACTATTTCCTTCATTAAAAACTGAAAACAAAAGTTACTGAAAAATGAAAACGAAAAAGAGGGGTGGAAAAAAAAAAACAAATATGTGCCAGTTTCATCCTTGATTTTCATTTCACATTTCAATTGTTTTTCACTTTATTCTAGGGACGATATCTTATTGAGATATATTTTATAGATTCGGTTGTATAATGAATTAGTTGTTAACAGAGAAAGCTAGTGAGATAGCTAAGTGTATAGACTAGTGGCTAATACAGAAAATTATCCCAGAATTATAAGTTTCCTCAGCATGTTGCTCAATCTCATTCATACCAATTATAAATTCTAACACATTTGTGAATAGAATCAATTTTTCACAAAGCAAATGCAGAAATGAATCACCTTTTCTTCCAAGTCAAGAGCTTTTGAAGCTAAACCCTCCAACCACTGGACTATCCGAAGGCATAATTGAGCAGTATGGTCTTCTGCAACAAACTCACAAGCCACAACATGGGAGGTTCCTGACACCTGTGATGAGTCAATAGATCTCAATCATTTATTCAGGCAACTCAGATGAGTGATTGATTATCTAACCATGTAAAATAGCACCAAAACCACACAACATACTGGTATTTGCTCTTTAAATAGTTCTTCAGTCACTGCAAAAATAGAAAGAACTTTCAGAGGACAAAGCTACAAATAAAACATCAAAATATGGAGCATCCAAAAAGAAACGCAAGAAAGGAGAATAAGATTTGGAAGGATGGATGAACTTAAGCTGCAAAGCCACTCTGATGTGTATCTCTAAAAAGTATACAACATCTACCACCAACATCATCATCATCCAATCGCCAATTTATAGACACAAAAACAAAAAGGGTAGAGTTGCAAATCTATGGAAGAGGAAGAAAACAAAGGGGATGTCATCAGCAGTGAGAGGTTGTTGTTGACAAAGGGGTTAAGACAAAGAGGCAGAGGCAGGCAAAGTTTCCAACAGTTGCCACCAAACTCAATGTGGAAGAGAATTTCAGCAGCAGAAGCTGTGTTAAGAGAAGTTGAAGAAAAGAGACAATGGTAAAGGAGTAGATATGTTGCAAGCAAGAGAGAGGACAGAAGGATGAGAGTGAGAGACAAAAGGACTGCGATGCCGTCTCCATGAAGAAGATTGGGGGAGAAGATGGTGTTATAAAGAGGAGGGTAGTGTAGGAATTATAAATTTTTTTTATAAAAATGAAGTTTTGGAAAAATCCGTGGCTAAATTCTGGAGTCTCAGCATGCATTTGTGTGTAACCATGTCCTAAAAAAATTCGTGTCATACAAGCAAACAAACAGTGGATGTGTACCACCGTGTCCATGGACACTAACCAAACACTACCTCAGGGAACAATGTCCTGGCCAACTGGAAATTCATCTATGTGGAAAATCAGTTACCAGTAAATAAATTCTCTCAAAATCCAATTGAAAGTTTTCTGAAGAATGAGATGAAGATTAATATCAAATCAATTACCCTTCCATCCTTGTAAGGCGAAATTATAAATGTGACTTAATGAATGGTAAGTCCAACCAACAGCAATGCTGAGTGCATCAATGCAAAGGGAAATAATTTGATATTTTTAAAAATAGATTTGAAAGGAACCTGAAACCTTAAGAATTACACAAAATCAAACCCAACCAAAAGGTCACCATTAAACTATTAAAATAGAATATCAAAGGTTTGAGATACCTTTCCCATAAAGGAACCACAGCAAAGACCATGTTGCAGCCTCATCAAGCAAGAGCTGAGCCTTCTGCCTCATCAATTTATCCTCAACAACTCGATGCCTTATATTCAAACCATACCTATAAAACAACACCAACTACAGTATGAAAATAATTTCATAATATAGGTACACTCAAAATGTTTCTCATACGCAGTTGAAAATAAAATCTTGTTTTCTTGACATTAAAGTAGCGCGCGCGCACACGCACACATATATATAAAATCCTAAAAGACTATAGTCAGAAATTCCAATGAATGAGTGATACTTTTTTAAGAGTGCTTAGTTTCTATACAACTAAATCCTAGGCCTGTCGCCTGCCTGCCTGCCTAGTTTCTATGTAGTCAATGTTTCTTTCCAACATTCCCCCAATCCCCTTCTCTTCAAGCTGGAGCATATAAGACTATAAGTTAAATGATTCAAGCTCGATACACGGATACTGAATCCGACATCCTCTTAGGGACTTTATGAAAATATCTTCTAGATGTTCACTGGAGCGTGTTGATTCAGTGATTGCTTCCTTTGAGAGAACTTTTTACTTGAACAAAATGACAGTCAACTTCATTGTTTTGTCCTTTGTGAAATAGTGGATTAGAAGCTATATGAAGGGCTACTTGATAATCACAAAATAACTTCATTTCTTCGAAGTCGCCAAATCTTAAATCTCGAAGAAGTTGTTTGATCCAAATAAGTTCACGAGTCATTGTGGCCATAGCATGGTATTCCGCTTCAGCACTAGAGGCTACAACATATTTTTTTTTTTACTTTTCCCACTTCCTATAGACAAAAAGTAATTTAAAGATTCCAACATAATACCAAGTCTATGTGGATTACAGTAGTAAATGTACCTGATAGATTCTGAAATATCTCGACATGCATTCTCAAATCGTAGTATCAGATCAGAAATAGGCATCAATCCTGTAAATGAGCTCAACCAAATCAAAATTACACAAATATGGAGACGAAATATAACAAGATATTTTTTTCATTGTTCTTTTAAGTAACTACAGGAGATCAAATGATACAAATGATAACATGTCCTTTTCGAGGTGGAGTGGAGTGCACAAAAGCAACAAAAAGGATACATCAATGCAATATATCCCTCTATTAACAACTTGCATTCCACGATATGTTCCTAATTCTCATTCAACCACCCCCCCCTCCCTTTTTCTTTTGTTCTCCTCACAAGCTTGATAAAAATGTCTCTTAGCAATAGCATGAACCATTATGCTTCCAGAAAATTTGAAACAAACAAGAAAAATGTATACTTGCCTGTATCAAATGAAACATCAAGTTTCAAAGAGGTGATGTGTATCCTAAATTAACAGGACAAAAAAAAGGCAGATGAATGAAATGAATTTTACTAGATACTGTATATAAATAAATGTACTTGCAGCACCTTGCATAGCACAGTCAAGCAGAGATCCAAATAAAGTAAAAATTGTTTCTGCACCACCATCTCCCAATGAGTCACCATCCTGTTTACAAGCTTTTAATGAGTGGCGTATAGAGTCAAAAGCAGCATCAACACCAGGGATTCCGTTAATTTCAGAAGACATCCTTTTAGTGGAAGGCTGTATCTTTTCTTCATAGTATTCAGCATCAAGACTCTCAACCTCTTGTTTAATGTTTTCAAGAAGTAGTGCAGCATTAGTAGGGCTGTGGATACTTTGGCCATCATATAAAAGCCCAGTTTCACTCAACTTAGAAGCTGAGTTATCTTGATGGATTGAAGCACCAGAAGATGAGTGCCTCTTCCTGCATCAATTCCATTCTTTAAAGTCAACACAGAAGTTTAAGAAACACTAGCAAACCCTAGCAATTAAATTATTTGCAGTTCTATAAATAATACAAAGCTAAAATAATAAAGAAGACCACCAAGTTCTCATAATCCGAATAAACTCAAACTTTCCAATGCAATCTTCCATATACCATCCAATGCACCAACGCACAATCATTAACAGACACTCAATTAAGGGAACCACAACAAATGTAGGCAAATTTTGCAGCTTCATATGTTAACATGCCAAGCAATCAATTTACCAATCACGGTACCTCACCAAAACAACAAAAAATAAATAATAAATAAGTCCTGTGGGCTGTGACCTTATACCTAGTGACTCGCAACAAGAAGGGAACTCCCAACTAAAAGATAAAAAGGCAATGGTTGATATGCAGCTTTAAGATTCAAGTTCAAAAATATAAAGACAGGGACTCCACTGAATATGGAGAGAGGAAGATTCAAATACCCATATCTGCGAAACTTCTGTCTAGTGGAGAGGTTCTGAGGATCGAAGACGCCGGGAGAGGTGTCCAGTCCATCATCCATAGCGGTTGACACTGTAGATTATCACGATCAATTTCAGCTGTCATAGAGTAATATTTAGTGATATTGGAAGCTATCTATATATAATGTGCCCAGATGGAAGATATATGAATAGATAAATTGATTATGTGGAAGCTATCAATATAATCTAATTAAATTACCAATATTTTTCTTCACTATAATAAGGGCAATAGCATTCCAACTATTATTGTCCATGGTTTCACATAGAGACCCTTATAACCAATTTTGTGGTATAGGTATATGTATCACCATCAGTTTTCTATCTGAAAATGTTTTTGAACCATCAAACAGAAATTGCAGTGGCTTAGACAAATAAATATAAAAGGAAGCTTTAACCTCGAACTTAGGCTCAGTTTGCTTTAGAAAAGCATAAGCATCTGACTTTGTATTGAGTAATGGGTAAATAAAAAAGACCATGTGCTTGAGCTTTTAGCTTTGAAAAATTTGGAGTGCTTCAGAAAACACCTATGAAATACTTTTCAAAGCTAGCTTGTGCTTTTCAAAGTTAAAATGCCTACTATAACCTAATGAATGGGATTGGGCCCATGCACAAAAGTGGTCTCTGAGGTTCAAACATAGTTTTTGATTGCGGATGGCAGCAAATGGCGGTGAGCCAAAAATCCGCCATAAAATAATAGCAGATGGTGTTGTGGGAAATGGCGGATTACCTAAAAATTACATGTATATGCCAAAAAAAAAACATGCAGAAAATACTGTACATGTGATAAATTATAAATCTAATCAATATAAGCAATTTTTTTACTCATAAAACATGTAATTAATTCAGCAAATTCGTTAGCAAATAAGCAAATTCAGCAAGTAAACATAAAAGAAAGTGGCAGAGGAGGTAGGGGCAGGGACATTAGAGCAAGGAGCTTGTCTTGAAGTGGACATTGTGAACTTTAATCTGTGTTCTTAAATAAATGATTCAAGAGAATGGAAAAAAGTTTAAATGAGGGCAGCAAAAGGGAGGTAGAGTTGCAGCAGGAAAAACAGAGAGCTAGAATAAGAGGGAGAGTTTTGAACCAGAGTTCAGGAGAGGAGCAGGGGCGGCGCAGCGTGAAGCAGGGACAGACACAGCATGATAACAGAACAGAGATGCAGAGATGGACGCCTGAGAAGGATGAAGTGGAAGGAGGAAGTGGTGGCGTGGAGTTCGACGGTGGTGTGCGGCACTGCAGCGCGCCGCCAGTGATGAGCAGAGCAGAAAGTATTGAGAAGAGAAGGATGGGATAGAGTAGAGAGGGAGAGAGTATCGAGAAGAAAAGAGGCTGAAGGATGAAGGAGATGATGTTCATGCAATTAGGGTTTGTCAATTTACAAAAATAACCACTGTTTTTTAATGAAAATTACTCAAAAACCCGTCATTTCCGCGATCTCTATTGCGTTCCGCCATGGCAAAACCGCCATTGCGGCCGCCATGGCGCCCGCCGCAAAAAGACCGTCGCGGCATGCTCAAAATGGCGTTTGGCTTAAAATCCGCCATGCCATACCGCCATGGCCGATATTTTAAAACACTGGGTTCAAATTACACTATTATGATCCAAAGATTGAGCTCCAAGCACTATAATAGTCTAGGATCTCTTTTCAGCAGTGATTCAGTGAATAAGCAATCAGAGTGATGATCTATCATTACCACTGCCACGATGGAGATTCAAAAACGACGCCTATGTCAAAACGTACGACGTCTGTGTCATAATGATCAAAACAATCTGTGTCAAAACTGATTTCATCACCCCTTATGCATAAAATGACGACGTTTTTATTCTCATTAGGCGTCAAATGTGAAACGAAGTCGTTTCGGAGTCTCAGGCGTGGCAGGGGTGAGGCCAGATCATTACTCCAATTGCATACTCACTGTCGGGAAAGGGTCCAAGGACTACAATGGCGTCGAAGCTCAGGGGCCATAATATTGCAATTGGAAACCAGGGACCAATTTGGGACTTCAGTCCATTATTCTTCCTCCTATGATATCTGGTCCTATTTTTAGGGTTTTCTAAATTACCCAAATTACTTAAACCACAAAATCCTCCATATTCATCAATTTCAATCACATTAAAAGAAAGAATCATAGTAAAAACACAGGAATACAGCAGCGAGAGATAAACCTTTGATAGAGACCACAATCACAATCAAATAGTTGAAAACAAAAGTAAAGGAGTTGCTGCTGCAAGTTATTAAATACTTTAACAATAACATAAAAGTAACAACATCTACATTCTAAAAACAGAGAAACAAGAAAAGCATGCATCTACAAGACTAATTACCCTTAGCCTTATCATCTGCCACAACATTGAGAATGGGCAAGCTATTGAGGAACTCATCAAATCCCTCATAGAACCCAATCCCATATTACTTATTTATTTAACAATAATATCTTATATATTATAACATATGCACGGCATAAACAGAATAAGCATAATAATCAATCAATCTTCAACAATCAAGCAGCTGAAATAAACATTATTAGCAGAATCAAGGTTCAGCAAAGACGAGTGGACGACAACGAGGTTTACCTGCTAAAAGGCAGATCCGCGGCTGCCTGCTGGTTTGAACGACGACGAGCTGGTGGCCGGCGGCAGAGACGGTCAAAGACGACGGCGTAGTTTTACGGTGAGATCAGAGAATGAGATCCAGTGGTTGTGTTCAGTGTGACTGTGGCTGCGTCTGCGAGCACTTCCCTAAACCCTAAAGACTCTGAATGTCACCTTGTTCAGATTCGTCAATGCTTGGTGAAAGTGATAGTGTAGTGAGTCAGTGAGGGAAATGATGAATGTGCTTAAACCCTAGTGGTATTTCTGGGTTTTTACTTCAGCGCGGGAAGTATCTTTTGAAGCTCATTGGGCTTCTGGTTTATGGAGGCGCTCTTGAAGATGGCATGAAGAAGGTTTAGACAATTGGTTTCTTTAGGGAGAGTTTGGTTTGCATTTTTATTTTAGAATTAATAAAGCTAGCCAAGAGGTTGGCCAAGCTTTTTCACCCACGCACCTCCAATCCCTATTATAATTAACATAACGTTATTTGACGCGCCAATGATTTCAAATTCGTTGTTATTTCTTTCAGCTTTATTCTTCGTCATCATTCCTCTCTTCATTTTCGTTATGTATTTGTCAATTCGCAATTGGTGATTCGTGATTTCTTCTTCTTCTACGTGTTTTCTGCAACTCCTTTCTGCTCTGTTCTTCAATCACGATGCAATCTGTGCATATATTGAAGGTAATTGCATTTTCCTTCTCTGCAATTTTGTTAGATATGGTTGTTGTTTTCGTTTTCGTTCTCAATTTCATGATTCCTAATTGGTGATTCTTGATTCTTTGTGATTTTTGTAACTCTGTTTTTCAATTGCGATGTGATCTGTGAATTTACTTCGTGTAATTGCGTTTTTGTTCTCTTCAATGTTGTTAAATCTCTTCGTCATTTTTGTTTTCTTCTTCTGTTGTTAGATTTCGTCTTTCAACGTTCTTCTTTGTTTTCTTTTTCGATTTGTGTTGTTATTAGATTTCATCTCTATTTTTTGTGATTCAGGTTGTGCTAGAATGGAAGCTTCGAGTTCAGATGCATCAGTGGAATTAAATTCGGATAATTCGTGTGAATCAAACAATACAAAAGAGGTTTAATTTGCATTTCGAACTAGTTTAGTGTTTCTTAGTTTGGTTGTTCATACATTATAGTTTTCTGCTATGTTTTTGTGTTGTTTTAATTTCTTTACAGTATGGTTTATCTTTTCTGCGCAGTTGTTTAGTCTTAGTTTGGTTTTGAATTTATTTCTGCTCATTATGTCTTTGAGTTTCTGCTCATTTTAGATTTCTATTTCTGCGCAATTTTGAGATTTTGTTGATTCACGTCGTTGCTGTTGTTGTGAACTCTTTTCTGCTCACTTTAGATTCATGTTTCTGCGCAGTTTTGTTAAATATTTTAGTTCTGGTCATTTTGGCTTTCACTTTCTACG
>JASCZI010060656.1:42004-54729 GCA_036250425.1 Stylosanthes scabra | reverse complement strand
TTATGGCATATGCGTCTTGGCCACTTGAGTGAGAAAGGACTCAATGTCTTAGCCAAGAGACACTCACTTCTAGTGAAAGGTACAACTTTAAATACTTGCACTCATTATTTTGTTGGAAAGCATGCTAGAGTATCATTTCATAGTTCTGGACCTCATAGGAGATCACATGTTCTAGATTTAGTTCACACTGATGTTTGCACTATGGATGCTAAGACACTAGGAGGTGCAACATATTCTGTTACTTTTATTGATGATTATTCTCGAAAATTGTGGGCTTTTGTTTTGAAATCTAAAGACCAGATGCTCAATGTCTTCAAACACTTTCATGCAAGTGTTGAAAGAGAAACAGGAAGGAAGTTGAAATGTGTCCGGGCAGATAATGGTGGTGAATACAGGGGTCCATTTGAAGAGTACTGCAAAGGACATGGGATCAAGTTTGAGAAGACTGTTCCTAAGACTCCTCAGCATAATGGAGTTGCAGAGAGAATGAATCGCACTATCAATGATAGAGTCAGGTGTATGCTCTTTCATGTAAAGTTTCCAAAATCCTTTTGGGGTGAAGCATTGAGAACTGTAGTGGATTTGATCAACCTTTCTCCTTCAGTTCCACTAGGTTGTGATGTTCCAGAGAAAGTCCGGAGAGAGAAAGATGTCTCTAATAGTCACTTGAGAGTGTTCGGCTGCAGAGCTTTTGTTCACATTCCAAGAGATGAAAGATCTAAACTTGATGGGAAGTCAAAGCAGTGTATCTTTATGGGTTATGGCCACGAAGACTTTGGTTATAGGTTATGGGATCCTAATACCAAGAAAATAATTAGAAGCTGAGATGAATTGAGAAGACAGAGAAGCCAACAAAAATTGTTAGACGTTGTGTTGATGATGAGCCTAGTTCTTCCACTAGTCCTCCTGCTGATGGGGGAGATGTACAAGCGGATAATGATGGTGATGATCTGCATGGTGATCCTACACCTCAACCTGAGGCGCCAGATGCAGAAGTTCCACCAAATGTTGAAGAACCAGCAGTTGAGCCTCAATTGAGAAGATCTACTAGAGAGCGTAATCCCTCTCATAGATACTATCCTCATGAGTATGTGATGAACACTGAGACTGGGAAGCCAGAGAGCTACCAGGAAGCTATGTCTAATGAGCATAAAGAAGATTGGTTGAATACCATGCAAGACGAAATGAAATCCTTGCATGAGAATCAGACTTTTGAGTTGGTGAAATTGCCGAAGGGCAAGAAAGTTTTCAAGAATAAATGGGTGTTCAAGCTGAACGTAGATGAACACGTCTCATAACCAAGGTACAAAGCTCGGTTGGTTGTAAAAGGGTTTGAACAGAAGAAAGGTATATACTTTGATGAGATTTTCTCACCGGTGGTGAAGATGTCCTCTATTCGGGTTGTGCTCTGGTTAGCAGCTAGCTTGAATTTAGAGGTTGAGCAGCTTGATGTGAAGACTGCATTTCTTCACGGTGACATAGACAAAGAAATTTACATGGAGCAACCAGAGAGTTTCGCGGTTAAGGGAAAGGAGCAACTTGTTTGCAAGTTTAAGAAAAGCTTATATGGGCTGAAGGAAGCTCCAAGACAGTGGTACACGAAGTTTGATTCATTTATGGACCATCATGGGTATATTAAGACCTCTTCTGATCACTGTGTTGATGTCAAGAAATTCTCTGATGGTGATTTTATATTTCTCTTGCTTTATGTTGATGACATGCTGATTGTTGGTCATGACACAAAGAAGATTGAAAGTCTTAAGAAAGACTTGAGCAAATCCTTTGCTATGAAGGATTTAGGTCCTGCAAAGAAGATTCTTGGCATGAGGATTACTCATGACAGGAAGAATGGTAAACTGTGGTTATATGATGACTTTTGCAGGGAGAGCTGTGTCTTGGCAATCTCGACTTTAGAAATGTGTTGCCTTGTTTATAACAGAGGCTGAATACATTGCTGTTGTTGAAGCTTCTAAGGAACTCTTGTGGATGAAGAAATTTCTACAGGAGTTGGGCATCGATCAAGAGAAGTTTGTGCTATTTTGTGACAGTCAGAGCGCTATCCATCTCAGCAAGAATTCGACGTTTCATTCCATATCAAAGCACATTGAGGTGAGGTTTCATTGGATACGTCAAGCGCTGGAGATGAATGAATATGCACTTGAGAAGATCCATACTGACGACAATGATTCAGATATGATGACTAAGAGTTTACCTGCAGTGAAGTTTGATTCATGTATAGATAAAGCGGGCTTGGTGGAGCAGTCTATCCCCACTTGAATTGGTGAGGGGGAGATTTGTTGGTTGGGCTCACCAAATTCAATTGGGCCCAAAAACTTATAATAATAATAGTAGTAGTAGTAAGTGACATAAAAGCCACAACATGAAGGAAAGAAAGGATTGAGGGAAAGAAAGAAAGAACAGCGGCGTGAGAGAGTGAGAGAGCCTCCGCCGAAGAGAAGAAGAAATTGGAAAAGGGCAGTTCCAAAGTGCACATCTTGGCTTGGTAAACTTGCTCCATTTCTTATGAAATTTTAATATGTTATTCCTGGTGTAGTGTTGAACATTAGGATATAACTTGCTAGTGTTATTGCCTTCTCTTGAGTCTGATTTGAGATACCCACTTTGTGGAGGGTTTATGTTGATTCCATCATTGTGATGATATATTTTGATGACTGTTGAGATACCCTAGTGCTACTAGGAAGACTGATTGTGTACCCATTGTTGTTGATAGTGAAAATTTTTGCTAGACTAGGTCCCATGGGTTTTTTTCCTCTTTTGGGGGTTTTCCCACGATAAAAATTGCTTGTGTCTTCTATTCTTATTTTCTGCACTATTATTTGCTGCTTGGAGTATCTTTGGTGTTGCCTATTTAACTGCACAGGTTGTGGAAAAATTAGTTTTGGTGCTTCCGCTGCGTGATAGGTTCTGCTTTGAACCTGAATTTTCCCAACAGATAGCAACAAGATTAATACAAGGAGTATTTTGTTCAAAATGATTCTGACAAGAAGTAGCAGCACTCTTCGCCACAAGATCAACCACCATATTAGTGATCCTCTGGATTAGCAACACATGAGTAAACCAGATCCAAGGCATGTCCTTTATTTTCAAGAGAATAGGCGCATAATCACCGGATATAGGAATCATTTTGAGCAGTCAACAAGTACGCATTAAGGCAGTCAGCCTCACAAATAATTTCATGGTAATCATTGTCCTATGCAAGGAGCAAGTTGCGCCAAATAACAAAGAGTTCAACATTGAGAATAACACACATTTATATTACCAGAGCAACCTCCAATCCGAACACCATGAATATCTCTTGCAATGTACCTAAAAGATAACCATAGAACCATTCCATAATGCTAGTGTTGGCGTGAAAATTTAGAATATATTTTCGACCATAGCTAAAGGGTCGGAAGTTAGATTTGACTCTCCGGATGATTGAAAGAGGACAAGAGGTCAAGGCAGACCAAGAAAGGGGTCAAGATTGATCAAGACTTGGGATAAAGCAAGGACAAAATACAAAGTTGTGGCAGCAAGATCACAGTCAAGAAACAGTTATTAGAGTGTGGAAAACAAGAAAATGTGGTACTCTATTTTGTTAACCGCCGTTGTTGCTATAAAAGGGGGACTTGGCCTCAGAAAAGAGAAAACGGCATCACTTTCTTTCATTTCACAAACAACATGAAGGTCAACCCAGTTCCAGTTACCCTCACGCAAGCACCTCATGAGTGCACATGCCAAATGTGAGTGAAGAGTGGTCTTCCTTCTTTTCCATTTTCATTCCAAGTTTCTTCTCAATTCTTTGTTATTTCTTCATTTTTCTTGTTTTATTTTCGTTTCCAGCATCATTTCTATTTGTTCTCTTATTTATTTTCATTTTCTTCCAAGTTCTTTACGTTCCTGTTCTTAGTTTCCATTCTATTAGTGATTGTACACCAAAAATATAATTTGGTTTTATTTAAATAATTATGAGATGGTCTTAGACATGGCCAAGGAAGAAGAGTAGAGTTCCTCTTATGGGTGTTGGGCCAAAATGATGAAACCCAAAGAAACACCCTAAGGAGTTGAGCTCTTCTCTTTTTGTGGGAACTAAACTGGTGCAAGTGGATTGGTTGGATTTGAGGTGTAGAGAAAGTCATCTAGTTAGAAATAAACCAAACTAGATGTCCCTTCAACTAATGTCACAAGTCATGAGCTAACCTTAACTTGTGGAGATCAATTTATTCTCTTTTACCATATACGGCTAAATTGCTTAAAATGAGAAAAGAAATCCATAAAGCACCTTTTGACATTCACCCATTTTAGATGGTCAGTTTGGGGTTACAAAACAGCTTGCTGACGGACGCCCCGAGGCCGCTCTCGGGACTGGTTCAGAATTCCTTAATTTTAAAAACAGATAATATCGTTGTAGAGGAATCCAAACCAATTGTGAGATTGATAGCGGGGTTTGTCAACGAGAAAGGTGTCACAGAGCTTGCAACCATTTAAAAATACCGAGTATTGCACTCGGGTCATTCTCCCTAGGAATTGAAATATTGTGGCTCGCGAATGGTTGTGAAAACATCGGGGTTGCAATGGTTGAATAGCGGTAACAAGAGCAAAAATGAAATAGAGATAGATCTGATGATGATAAGGGGTGCTTGGTCTTGGATTGAAGTATAATGTGTCCCTATGATCACCACTAATCCCAATTATGAATGGTTGTCACGTAAGCCACAAAGCCCATTCTGTCAAACGGTCGAATGGGTCGAATTAACCCATTCCGAACGTCCTATGCGTACACAATAACGTAGAACCGAGGTCTCAACAGAGCTCGAGTAAATCCCGCGTCACCAGGAAGAACTCACCAATGGTGAACTTTGCACCGAATTGAGTCTGTCTCATTTAAGGTTCTCATGTTATATCCATTGGCATAGCGTCATCAGAATAGTTTTAACCCAGGCCTAAACCCATTCTTATCCTTAGGGACTAGTGGCTAAGATCATCCACACTTCAACCTATGACCAAGGCAGAAGAACACTACTCCATAATTATAAGAAACAAAACATCAAACACTTGGTGGGCGTAGTAAATAAACATGGTAAATAGCAAGAGAAATTGCAAATCAAGATGATCAATAGAGTAGAAAAGCAAGAGAAACAATAATTATCAATAAAGGAACGAGAAAATAGCAATAGATCATAAGAGAAAATAAAATTCAGCAAGATCAAAGTAAGAACATAAGAACATGAAAGCTAGAAATGAGAGATAGAGAAATAGATGAAAGAAACAACTATAGATTGCATTAATCAAACAAGAGAAGTAATTAACAAGCATTCAAACATGAATTAAATGAAAGAGTTTGGCTAGTGAGGGCTGGAAATTAGAAGAGAAAATGAAGAACACTATGAACTAGAAGAAATAAAATGAGAGAGATGGAAAACTCTCACAAATTCCTCCTAAACTATCTAAACTATGGAAATAAACCTAATGGTAGTGTGTAGTGTCTAGCCTCCCTTGTGCTTCAGCTACTCTCCCTTTATATAGAGTGAATTTGGGCTTCAAAGAGGCTTGGCCTAGGCTCCAAGACTTGAAATTCCACTTCTAGCCTTCAATTTGGGTGCTGCCAAGGTGCAGGTTGCGTGTGCATCATCAATTGTTGCGCAAGCAATGCTGCTGGCGTCAGCAGGTTGCGTGCGCAACATCACTCATTGCGTGGGTAACTTCTGCTTGCCAGCAGAGTTGCTTGTGTAATATACAGAGTTGCGTGGGCAACTTCTCTAGTTGCTTGTGCAACCTGCTAATAAAATTCCTCCCTTCTTGGCTTCTCTTCATGAATCATTTGCTTCCAATGCTCTCTTTAGCCTTTCCAAGCATTTCTCAATCCCTAAAATCCTGAAATACACTAGCAAACATATCAACGTACCAAGAGGGATGAGATTATACTAATTTCACTCAATTCTAAGGCTAAATTAGCATGTTTATCAATCTTAGAACAATCATGGCAAAGGTTCACAAACATGGTTATTCACAAGCAATTATGTGGTTTTAGGTTGATAAACCCATCAAATATAACACATATTTTATCATGAAATACGGGTTCATCAAAATACCCCACACTTAAAAATTAGCATGTCCTCATGCTCAAGTGAATAAAACCAAGAGGTGAATGAAATTTCTTAAACTTTACAAAACAAATTCAAGAGTCATAAAGGGGAGAATGCACAAGGATCAATCTTATGGATGACATGACATTCAAAGAGAGATTAGATAATCATGCGCAAGAGTATGGACAAAAGTATTACAGCAAATACTACCCCCAAAAATAGTTAAGCTCAAAAGGATTTAAACTTGTCTTACACCATAAGGAATGTTCTTAATCATAGAATCGAGCATAAGAACCCTTACCGGATGTGTATACATTCTATTCACTCAAGTGTCTAGGGTCAAAAACTCTCAATTCCTTTCTAATCTTGCTTTTCACAAATTAATTTTCATTTAACCAATCAACATCAAATGTAAGTATGTGTGCAACATTAAGAGGGCTTTTCATGGTTGTAATGGGGCCAAGGTGAAGGTAGGAATTCATATTTGGCTAAGTGAGCTTGAAGACTCGAATCTTTGATTAATAAAGGATGCACCTAGCTCTCTCTTTTCTTCACTCTAACCCAATGTTTCTCAACCTTAAGACTCACAATGCAATTTGAAGATACATGTGATGCATTTTTCCTATAATGAATGATTATGGCATATGCACTTGCTTATTTGGTAGCTTTTGTTTTGCTACTTTAAAGTGACAAAAGACTTTTCTTTTTCTTTTCTTTTCTTTCTATTTTCTTTTCATTTATTTTTTCTATTTCCTCTTTTCTTTTTCTTTTTTTTTTCAAACATATTTTCTTGTCACTTTTGTCTTTTCTTGAAAGCTTGTGCAAGTGTAAATACCTATGATGTGTATATTTTCATGCATACATGTACTTTCCAAATGCCTTAAGATATTTCTTCTTTTAAAAACCCATTTTCACCCACTCACAATGTACTATCTTCCTTAATTCCCTTTCTTTTCTTCTCTCATGAATGGAATGCCTAACCACTAAATCCAAGATTAATCAAAGATCAAGTAAGGACAATCATGGTTTGGCACTTTCAAGGCTTGTAATGAGCTAATTTTGAATAAAGGGGTATTAAGGCTCAAAGTTGCTTCAAGGGTGATTTTCAAGGTTTAGGCCATTTGGTAAGTGATCTTTTGAAAACAAAGGCCTCAATCATATGAATGCACACAATATAAACAATGATGGACATATATAATCAATTAATTCATGAATTACAATCATAGAAAAGGAAATAACACACAAGAAGAAAATAGTGGTTCTTTGGAATGTGGAACCACCTTGTTTAAGGCTCAAATCTCTCTATGTTGTGTGTTCTTTCACTCTATTCTATGATTAGAAATTTTTCAAATCCGGTGTACAGATTAAGTTTCAAAAGATTTTCAAAGAAATTTTTCATGGTGGGGTCCCAAAAAAGGCACACAATTAGAAATCCTAATTGAAGTACAATTATCATCCATAAGAGAAAAAACCGATTGGATGTCAGTTTTCAAAATGGAAAAACTCAGTAATGTTTTTCAAAGGACATCCAATTTTAGCAAGTTTAACTACCAAAGAAGTCTAACATTCTAATAACTACATGCTAGCTATGAATTAGAAAGGTTCAACAAGAATTAAAATGGGACCAAAGTTATTGTTCTGGCAAGGCCCTCCCCACGCTTGAAAATTGCACGGTCGTTTGTGCTATTTAGGAAGCGACTCATGCTCTTGCCTTTGCATCTTGTAGTTCAGTTGCTCCCAGTGGAGCCGTCGGAAGAGTCGTCATCTTCTGCAAAGAAGTAGTCTTCATAATCCTCCTCATCACGAAAATACTCGATTTCTCCTTCTTTTTCTTCGTCAGGGTCTTCTTCAGGATCCTCTTCCTCCTCCTCTTTTTCATCTTCCTCCACTAGAACAAAGGGTTCATCCATTGTAATTAATTCCATGTTATCATCTTCCACTTTCTTACTAATCTCACTGTCACTGCTATCATTGATGACAACTTTCTCCTTTGTTGTAGCTATGGATGGTCCTCCTTTAGCAATAACCCCTTCGGGGAATTGGTGCCAAACTGGTTTGACCGAAATCTGGGCGGTTCTCCTCATTTTTGGCACCTTTGGCATCTCCGAAATAGGTGTTTTTGGGTCTTTTTGAACAGGTGTCACTAAAGGAAGTATGGGTTTAGGTGCTGCGAGCGCAAGAACCACCAGCTTCTTAGGCATGAGTACAGAGGTGGGTGAAGGTGGAAGAAGTGAATCCTTTAATGCTGCAAGTCTAGGTGAGGCCCTCGATGGTGGTGTTCTCATCTTTAGCGGTGGAGATTGTGGGGCTCTTAGAGCAGCTAGCCTTGGTGACATCCGGGTTGGTGGTGCTCTTACTTTCTCTTTTCCTTTGAGTGCGGCTTGGTTCCTTTTGCGATCCATCTGAAAACCAGAAAATATTAACCAAGCAAGCATAAGAAATATGTTCAAGAGAAGTAACATATGATGGTAAGTCATAGATTTATTAACAACGCATTGAAAATTCATAGTAACCAAGTTGGTATCTCCGATCCAAGTTAGAGCAATCCATCAAATAAGCACTCATTGTTAGCTACACTTATCAACCATTCACAATATGACTCAAACAAGCATGCTTCAATGTAGTGCATCCCCAAGCATTGGTTCACCTCAATATTGGTCCAAAAAATCTTTCTAAAATCACATCGAAACACAATGCTACTTGCAAAGCAAACATTGGATCAATATTGGAGTGAACTTCCCCTTGAATCATTTTGTCGAACACATGGTGTACAGTTTTTGCAAAGCATAGATTTTGTGCAAAAACCAAGTGTTCAACCCAAAATCTCAACTTTTTAATTACTAACATCAATAATTAACCATGAATGAACATCATAAGCACACAACTAGTCTTCTAATCCTAGTTATCCAACCAACTCATCATAGCAAGAAGCTACCATGAACAAGAACTAGAGATGAAGAGGAGAGAGAAGATGAAATGAATGAGTGTATGGAGTACTTACTTGATGATGAAGATGAGGGATGATGATATTAGTGAAGATGGATGATGGTGGTTAGTGAGTGCCAATGATATGAAATTGAGAGAATGAGTGTGAAAATGAGTTATGGAAGTTGTGAAATGATGAAATGAAAGTTTGGAAATGATTTTGAGGAATTTAAAAGCATGAAAAGGGGGTTTGGGGGTAAGTTGCGCACGCAACAACCAGTGTTGTGCACGCAACATATGGTGGCGTGGGTGGATGCTTGCTGCCATTTTAGACGTTGCGCACGCGTGAAGCAGAGTTGCGCACGCAACTCTTGTGAATTCAAAAAATGCTTGCTGCCATGATGGATGTTGCGTGCGCAACATAGGTAGTTGCCCACGCAACTCTCTGCAACGAACCATGATGCTTGCTATAATTTGAATGTTGCATGCGCAACAGCAAGGGTTGCACACGCAACATTGAGGAAACAGAAAGTTGCTTGTGCAACCTCCAAAGTTGCACAAGCAATTTGAGAGGAACAAGATCAAATTTTCATCAAATGTTTCCAAATCTCATGCATCAAGCATGCAAAATCTTGTTCCTAACTCTCTTATTTCTTTATACAACCAATCTTCCACAAACAACTATGTACAAAACACAAGAAAATAAGATTGGAAGGTGTTACCATGGTAGGTTCTCTCCCACCAGCACTTTTGTTTAGTGTCCTTAAGTTGGACATTGTTGAATGGTGGCTTCATTACTTCCACTTTGAATTATCCTTCACTAAATGAGCATCCATATTCTTGTGATGGTGAAGGATTTTCTGGAAAATCTTCAATTTTCCCAAAAGCTTATCAAAGCTTGAACATTGCAATACCATCTTCTTTTCCAACTTGCCTTCTTCTTGCTTCTTCTTCTTCTTTTCTTTCTTCCTTTCAAAGTTCAAAGGGACCTTCTTTCTCTTCTTCTTCAATTGAGGGGGAGAAATCCTCAACGCCTTTCCTATGAAACCATCATTTTTCGGATTCTCAGATTCCTTTCTTCCCTCACTTCTCAAAAGCTTTTCCGGCTCAATCTTCTTACTACCAACTCGAAGCTGGTGAGCACCTTTCTTCCGAGGCGCTGGTGGATGAGTCACATGAAATACCTCAGTGATATTTCCTACCGAAAGGGAGAATGTATCATCATCATATTAGAGCTTAAATCTCGCAGTTTTTAGGAATGGCCTACCTAGAAAGACTTGGGGTCTTCCTCCTTTGTCCCCTTCGGTTGGTCTGATAACATGGAAATCAGTTGGAATTGTTAACTTCCCTACATTCACCATAACATTTTCGGCAATTCCGGCTACTGACACAATGCTAGCATCAACAGTTGTAAAAACTTCCTTCAATTTCTTCAACGGACCAAGATCCAAAGTTTCATAAAGTGCGTAAGGCATGACATTACCACAAGCTCCCGGATCACACAAGCATTCGGGGATATCTACCCCTCGAATCTTACTAGTAACCAAACATGGACCGGGATCTTCGCACTTAATCGGCATCTCGGTTTCCTTTACCTCATTCCCGCGGAAAATAGTGGCAATGAAAAATGTCTCGCCCTTGGTTTCCTCTTCAACCACTTCATCATCAACCTCTTTTTCAGGTTCCTCTTCAACTTCCTCATCATCTGAATCATTAGAATCTGCCAACTCAGCCAACAGTTCATATAACCAGTCATCATCATCTTCTTTTTCCTCTTCCTCATCATTTTCATTATGAACCATGTTAATACCTCCTTTGGGATTTGGAAGAGGTTGGGATGGTAGTGGACTTGAGGTAGAAAGTTGGGATTGTGGGTTGGTGGTCAGTTGATTGGTGAATTTATGAAGCAACTTGGTGATATGAGAAAGTTGGGATTCAAACCTTTTCTGAGTTTCTTCCATCTCCCTACTTTCTTGTTGATAGGCATGGAGAGTTTCTTCATAATTGGGTGGAGGGTAGGTTTGTCTAGTATGAGGTGGTTGGTATCTTTGGTTTTGTGGGTTTTGTGGTTGGTTATATGTGTATGGTTGGCGAAACTGGGCTTGTTGCGGTTGTTGAGGTGAGTTCCATCGGTTTTGCTGATTATCACGCCACCCTTGAGGCTGTGTGTAATACTGTCGGTTGTTGGGTGGAGATTGCTGGTTTTCATAGAAGTTGTGGGATGCTGCAATGGTATGGTCTTTTTGCAATTGGGGGCACTCATCTGGATAGTGCGAGTTGCATGAACATATACCGCAATGCTTAACCGGTACTTGTTGAGAGGTATTGGCATGTTGTGTCAAAGGCTTTCGGGTTGCTGCTTGTCCTTCCTTAATTTTCTTTAACATAGCAGCTATGTCAACCAAAGACTTCGCAAGAATGGTTTATTCAGAAGGAGTCACCTCGAAAACACCTTTTGCAGCAGATGTGGCCCTTACTTTAAAGTGCTGGTTATTGTCGGCCATTGACTCTATCAATTCCCAAGCTTCTTCGGGTGTTTTGTTCATCAAAGCTCCTCCCGCGGAGGCATCAACCATGGCTTTGTCAGTCGAAGTCAACCCCTCGAAGAAGTAATTTATCAAAAGGGGATCGGAAATTGCATGATGAGGACATGAGGTCAATAATTTCTTGAAACGCTCATAGAACTCAAATAGCGTTTCCCCATGAAGTTGAGTGATTCCAGAAATCTCATTTCTGATGGCATTTGTTCTCGATGGCGGAAAGTACTTTTCAAGGAATCTTCTCTTAAAAACTGCCCAATCCACAGTCACTTCTCCGGACAGAGTATGATACCAGTCCTTGGCTCTGCCCTCCAAAGAGAAGGGGAAAGCAAAAGCTGTCACTGCATCCTCATCACCCCCAGTCCTTCGGGTGGTGGCACAAATCACATCAAAGTCTTTCAAATGCTTAATCGGGTCCTCACCCGGCATCCCATGGAATCGCGGAAGCAAATTGATCAGACCAGATTTCAATTCAAAATTTTCATTTAGCTCCGAAAATCGAACTAGCTGATTTTCCAGAGCCATACTTGCTCCGCCCATTTGTTTCAGAGTAATCCTGGGAAGGTCTCCCATGTTAGAGGTACCTGTATTAGAAGAAAAAAGTATATTACAGTCAAAATCAGAATCAGATGAGTATGCAGAATTGTTCTCGGATGCCAGATTTTCGGTTTGAGAACGCACGTTATTCTGAAACTCAATTCTACGCCTAACTTGCCTTGCACGCCTAAGTGTTCTTTCAATTTTAGGATAAAAAAGCAGCAAGTTAGGATCAGATCAACCTTAGCATTCAACAAACAATTCATAAGTGAAAATAAGAAACTATCTACCAAATTAACAATTCTATCCTAAATATTTACAAACTAACATATCCAAAATATCAACATATTCACAAACAACCATGAACAAGCGCACATGTTTTCAATTCCCCGGCAACGGCGCCATTTGACAGACGCCCCGCGGCCGCTCTCGCGACCGGTTTGAAATTCCTTAATTTTCAAAACAGATAATATCGTTGTAGAGGAATCCAAACCAATTGTGAGATTGACAACGGGGTTCGTCAACAAGAAAGGTGTCACAGATCTTGCAACCAATTAAAAATACTGAGTATTGCACTCGGGTCGTTCTCCCTAGGAATTGAAATATTGTGGCTCGCGAATGGTTGTGAAAATATCGG
>JASCZI010060656.1:23234-41092 GCA_036250425.1 Stylosanthes scabra | reverse complement strand
CTTTATATAGAGTGAATTTGGGCTTCAAAAAGGCTTGGCCTAGGCCCCAAGACTTGAAATTCCACTTCTAGCCTTCAATTTGGGTGCTGCCAAGGTGCAGGTTGCGTGTGCATCATCAATTGTTGCACAAGCAACGCTGCTGGCGTCAGCAGGTTGTGTGTGCAACATTACTCGTTGCATGGGCAACTTTTGCTTGCCAGCAGAGTTGCTTGTGCAACATGCAGAGTTGCGTGGGCAACTTCTCTAGTTGCTTGTGCAACCTGCTAGCAACCCCGCTAGCAACATTCCTCCCTTCTTGGCTTCTCTTCATGAATCCTTTGCTTCCAATGCTCTCTTTAGGCTTTCCAAGCATTTCTCAGTCCCTAAAATCCTGAAATACACTAGCTAACATATCAAGGTACTAAGAGGGATGAGATTATACTAATTTCACTCAATTCTACAGCTAAATTAGCATGTTTATCAATCTTAGAACAATCATGGCAAAGGTTCACAAACATGGTTATTCACAAGCAATTATGTGGTATTGGGTTGATAAACCCATCAAATATAACACATATTTTATCATGAAATACGGGTTCATCACTTGCCCAAAATGCCTCCATCAACATAAAGCTTTCCTTTCTCCTTTCCAAAATAACTAGTATAAATATGCCACTCATCACTACTCTTATAAGTTTTTCCAACCTCTTTAACAATCTTCAAAGTTTCTCTAAGACTTTAAAGATCATCATTTCACTTGTTCTTCATTGTTGTTCATTTTGTTCATCACAAAACCAAAAGAATATGAAAAACTAGCATTTTGGGTGTTCCTCGGAACACCTGACACCCAACTTTTCCCCAGCCTCTCTTACTCTAAAAAGTTCATTCATCCTCTTGTGACATTGGTTAAGGTTTCTACACTTGTTCTCCACCATCACTTCACATCATTGGTCCTAATGTTGCTTATTTTTCCTATAATAGAAGTGTTTCCTCATCACAAGTTTATCTACCCTTAATCTCTTTTCTTTATCCTTCTTTACTTAATTTATTTAAACAAAATTACACCCGAATCATTTGGCAACTCCAGTGGGGACCAATACTTGAACGCTATGGCAGAATCCAGCAGCACTCGTTCTGGGGAGAATAGACCACCCAGACGGCATTTAGTAACTCCTAGGAACCTCAATCTCAACTTGGGGACACCCCTAGGTGAGGATGGGCACAATGAAGAAGAACACATGGAGCTGCAGAATCTGGGTGTAGGAGGCGGAGGAACTCCTGCTCAAGAAAATTTCTTTACACCTGATTCGGATGTGTTTTTTGAAAATAAATTAAGTACAGAAGGATAAAGAAAATAGATTAAGGATAGGTAAACTTGTGAGGAAATACTTCTATAATAGGCAAAATAAGCAAAGTGATGGTGGAGAACAAGTGTAGAGACCTTAACCAATGTCACAAGAGGATGAATGAGCTTTTTAGAGTGAAAGAGGTTAGTGTAAAGTTGGGTGTCGGGTGTTCCTCAGAACACCCAAAAGGCTAGTTTTCCAGATTCTTTGGTTTTTGTGATTAACAAAATGAAGAACAATGAAAAACAAGTAAAATGATAATCTTCCAAGTCTTAGAGAAACTTTGAAGACTATTTAAGAAGCTGGAAATACTTTCTGAGAGTAGTGATGAGTAGCATATTTATACTAGTTATTTTGGAAAGGAGAAAGGAAAGCTTTATGTTGATGGAGACATTTTGGGCAAGCTGTCTTCTAACTCCCAAACTGACCATCTAAAAGGGTAAATGTCAAAAGGTGCTTTATGGCTTTCTTTTCTCATTTTAAGCAATTTAGCCATATATGGTAAAAGAGAAGAAATTGATCTCCACAAGTTAAGATTAGCTCATGACTTGTGACATTAGTTGAACGGACATTTAGTTTGGTTTATTTCTAACTATATGACTTTCTCTACACCTCAAATCCAACCAATCCACTTCCATCATTTAGTTCCCACAAAAAGAGAAGAACTCAACTCCTTAGGGTTTTTCTTTGGATATCATCCTTTTGGCTTAACACCCATAGAAGGAACTCTACTCTTCTTCTTTGCCCATGCCTAAGGCCATCACATAATTATTTGAACAAAACCAAATTATATTTTTGGTGTACAATCAACACCGCATGTCGGAAGTACTACCGGTGTACATACCAACATCACCATTTTTGCTCATGTGTACAACCACATGATGGATAACCAAGTAAGGATGCAGACACGGATCACTGAAATGATGGCTAAGGACCAAACGAGGTACATAACACCTTCACCACCTCTAGCCATAAACTAGGAGCGTATGGAAGAATATGAGAACACCCCAGTCACTCGCAAGGAATTAGCTCGCCTTTTAAAAGGCAAAGGAGAGTTAACAGAACCCGCTTAGGAGATAAATCCACCATTTGGGTATTATATCTTGGCAAAGCCGTACCCCAGGGGGTACCAAGCACCCGTCTTCCGCAAGTTTGATGGTACGGGAAGTGCCAAAGAACACATCATATCATTTCTAGATGATCTCGGGGTATTCAGAAATCACTAAGAGCTCAAGATCAATGAGCTCTCAAAGTCAATGACAGGAAGAGCGTTCACCTGGTATACCAAGCTGAGAGCTAACAACATCAACACTTGGGAGCAAATGGTTATGGAGTTCTACAACAAGTTTCTGGAAGAGGAACCCTCCATGCACATCATGGACTTGGGGAGAGTAAAGCAGAGACAAGGAGAAGGATGGGTGGCATTTATCAAAAGATACAAGGACCAAGCATCACTTTGTGTGGACACCCTGCCAAAGCCACAACTGGTGTACGTATGCATTAGAAATGTAAAGATGGGTCTCAAATTTACCTTTCTATGAGTAACATAAACACTTTCTCTGAGCTATTCAAGAGGGCATTTGATATAACTGAAGCAATGAAACGCAATGGGAGGAGAAAAAGGGAAACTCCCTCTCTAGAGGTGTGTGCTACTTATGACAGGAGTAGGAGGCGTCCCTAATCCAGGAGTTCCTACTCCAGGGGTTCTAAAGTAAAAGGCCTCCACCTCCGTTACCCCTTCCAGAGCTCAGGCCATGGTAGTTGTGAATGGATGGTTTGAAGATGGAACACTGATGCCCAAAACAGACAGAGAACCCCCAACGGCTGAAGGCTTGAGGAACCCAAAGTACTGCATGGTACATCGGAATAAGAACTATGCCTTGACTGATTACTATGTGGTGAGAAATATATTCCATAAGCAAGTGAAGGAAAGGAAGATACTCCTTAATGGAGAAAATCAAGGAGGCATAAAGGACACCCCTTTCCCCCAACACGGTGTTGGAATGATAGGTGTTGCTGGAGATGTCATGTTGACAGATATAGTAGATGAAGCAGAATGGATGATTACCTCAGAGGAGTTCCTAGATGAAGACATATTGGTAAGAGGCCTTTTGAAATCAAGGGGGTGTAGAATCATGTTCAACCAACTTGGGCTGGAACCCTACATCCAAAAAGAGGCTGCCAAAGCCTTGATAGGAGTCATCCAGAAACATGAGAAAAGCTTGGGGACTGTCAACTCCCCACTCACAAGATTAGCAAAAGCCCATGCAAACGCCTTGGTGTTCAGGGACCCTAATTCATTCAACGGGGAGTTCTACCATAATAACCATTGTACGTTGAGGCAGTAGTGCAGGGTATGAAAGTTAGAAGAGCCCTTCTAGATGCAGGATCAGGGGTGAATATCATACCAACCCATGTATTCTTGGAGATGGGGAATACCAATGATCAGATCAGGCCTACCCAAGTTGAGCTCAATGCCTTCTATGGTATGGGTGTTCGGTCCAGAGGGTGTGTTAATGTTGTGCTAGAAGTTTGTCCAATGAAAACCAACAACAAATTTCATGTCATGGATGGAGACTCCAGCTACCACATTTTGTTAGGACACCCATGGATACACTTGCATAGGTGTGTCCCTTCAAGTTGGCATCAATGCATAAAGTCCAGTTGGAGAGGAAAAGATATTAGTATCTCAGCCACTGTAACACCCTTTGATGTGGGAGAAGCACACTTATGGATGCAAGTTTTTATGAAGAGCTTGCTTTGTTGGGGTTAACAAGATACATCCAATTCGGGAGTTCCCCATCGGAACACCCTGACCAAAACAAGCACGCAGGAACACTCCCGAGGACATTACTCCAAAAGAAGGTGCTAAAAGACAAGCAACAGAAGTAGAAGAGCTGGGACTCCATAAAGAAATTCTACCATGAGGGGGTTACAAATGGTGTGTCCTATAGGACTCGGGGTTTAGGGGAGAAAAGTCATCATAACTCCTCTGACCCCGACGTCTTGCATGTGCAGGAGAAGGAACACCCACAAAACAATATAGGAAACGCCCCTCCTCAACTTCAGGATGAAGCAAAGCAAAGGGAGGAAGAGTTGGAAGAAATCAATCTGGGGTCTGCAGAACACCCGAGACCTTTGTTCGTGTGCAAGGCTCTAGGGGAGATGGAGAAAAAGAAGTTAATATCATTGTTAACGGAGTTCAAAGATGTGTTTGCTTGGAACTATGATGAGATGCTGGGGTTGGACCCAAACCTTATAACACATAATCTTGCCGTAAAGGAAGGAACACTCCCTGTTAACCAGGCCCCTAGGAAATTCTCCAATGAAATAGAGGGCCAAGTGAAGAAAGAGATTGAGAAGCTCTTTGCGGCCAAATTCATCAAACCCATACAACACCCCTCCTGGTTGGCCAACATAGTACCGGTAAAAAAGAAAAATGGACAAATCAGGTGTTGTGTAGATTTTCGAGATCAGTACAAAGCATGCCCCAAGGATGATTTTGCATTACCAGATGTTGATAGAATGGTGGATGCCACAGCATTATTTGAAAGATTTTCCTTCATGGATGGGTTCAGTGGGTACAACCAGATCAAGATGGCTCCGGGTGATGAAGAGAAGATTGCATTCAGAACACCAGTTGTCAACTTCTATTATACTGTTATGCCTTTTGGGCTGAAAAACGCTGGAGCGACCTACCAAAGAGCCATGACAGCTATCTTCCATGATATAATGCATGATTTTGTTGAAGACTATGTAGATGATTTGGTTGTAAAGTCATCATCAGAGGAGAAACATGCAGAACACCTTTGAGTCGTGTTCACAAGATGCAGAAAATATAGACTCAAGATGAACCCCATGAAGTGTGCCTTCAGGGTGTCTTCTGGCAAGTTCTTGGGTTTCAAAGTTCACAAAGGAAGGATTTCAGCTGACGATGAAAAGATTAAGGTTGTTCAAGACATGGAAACCCCCAAAGACATCAGGGGACTCCAGAAATTCATAGGCAAGTTGGGGTACATCCGAAGGTTCATACCTGCACTAGGAGAACTCCTAGGACCTTTGAGACCCCTGTTAAGAGAGAAGAACACCTTCAAGTGGGAACAACTCCACCAAGATGTCATGGACAAGATCAAAGATGTGTTCACATCTACTCACACCATGACCTCTCCCCCAACCCGGTGCTCCATTGAAGGTGTACATAGCAGTGGGAGAAGAATCAGTCAGTGGGTTAATTGCACAAGGGAAGAAGGGCAAGGAGAAACCATCGCCTATGTTAGCAGAGCCAAGAAGGGTCTTGAGCATAGGTACTCCCTGCCAGAGAAGCATTGTCTCGCTTTGGTGTACATCTCACAAAGATACCGACACTACTTCTAAGCACACCAAGTAGAAGTCGTCAAAAAATGATGGCCTCGGATTTTTAATTGAGAAACCAATGTTAACGAAAAGAATGAGCCCTTGGGCACTTTTACTAAGCGAATATGATATGAAGTTGGTAACACCCACTACCATCAAAAGCCAAGCTTTGGCTGACCTTCTCTTAGTTTGTCCTGAAAAAGTAACACCCATAGATATGTCAGAACAAATCCCAAGAACAATAGAGGTTGTTCATGCATGCAATGAAGAAGAAAAATGGACCCTCATGTTTGATGGAACACCATCCAACTCTCAAGGCGAAGCAGGTGTTGTCCTCATCGACCCTCATGGAAAGAACTTATCTTTCATGTTTAGATTGGATTTCCCATGTACTAACAACAAGGTGCAATACGAAGCTCTAATGCTTGGCCTCAAGATGGCTCAAGAAATTGGTGTTAAAAAACTCCATGTGAAAGGGACTCCAACCTGATAATACATACAATAGATCCAATGAGGGTATGGTGCAAAAGAAAGAAGCTTAGCATTGTGCAGAGAACAAGTTTGGCACATGACGAAGGTGTTCGATCAAATCTCATTTGAGCATGTACCACGAACAAAGAACAAGCATGTGGACGCCCTAGCAATTTTTGGAAGTAAAGTTACAATCCAAAATGGACGGCAGACTTTGGAACACCGGATAGTAAAAAATTTTGCTAGAGAGGAAAATGTGTTCATTGAAGCAAAGACCAACGACTGGAGAACACCCTTACAGGAGCATCTCAAAACACTCAACATCACTAAAGAAACAAGGGAATTTTGTCTCCTTAATGGGCAAATGTTCAAGAAAAGTAATGATGGACTCTTGATGAAATGTGTAGGAGAGGATGAACGGAAGGAAAAAGAAAAACAACTCCACGGAGCCACGTGTTGAGAAGAAGGTCCTGGGTTGTACCGAAGGCTCTAGCGGTGGGGTTTCTTTTGGCCCAAAATGAAGTCACATTGTGATGAACTACAAGCTGCTTGCAACGCTTGTCAAGAAATAAGGGAAACCACTGAAATATGTTCTATTCATAGCTGGCAACAACCCATTGTGGAATACCTCGATGCAGGGGTTCTACCGTCAGGGAAAATGAAAGCTGAAAGGGTGAAGAAGAAATCAGAACACTACTTCATGCAGAAAGGTGAGTTGTTCAAAAGGAGTTTCACCAAAGAGGTGTTAAAATGTGTTTGAAAAGAAGAAAAAGATAAGTTAGAAGAAGTCCATCAAGGGGTTTGTGGAAGACATCAAGGAGGAAGAGCCTTGTGGTATGAACTAATAAGAATTGGTTACTATTGGTCAAAAATGAAAGAAGATGCCATCAATTAGGTCAAGAGGTGTTCACAATGCCAGAAACATGCAAATCCGATACATGCACCCAGTTTACAAAAGCACGGCCTGAAAACACTATACCCATTCCATACATGTTCCATGGATTTTGTTGGGCCAATCAACCCCCCATCAATGGGCAAGAAGTGGATCCTAGTTGCAACAAAAAGTTTCACCAAGTGGGCTGTGGCTGTTAAGGAGGCAAATGCTGAAGTCGTAGTAAGATTTATCAAAGAAAACATAATAACTAGATTTGGGCTTCCGAGTGTTCTGGTGTCTGATAATGGAACCCGCTTTGTCAACCAGAGGGTGTGGGGTATTCTTAAGCAGTACCAAATCAAACACCACAAGTCTTCCCCTTACTATCCACAAGGCAATGGTCAGGCGGAGTCCACCAACAAGAGCTTGCTGAAGATACTCACAAAGATGGTGACCGACGCCCACAAAGATTGGAGTGAATACTTATCACTTGCTCTTTGGGCTTATAGAATAACCCGACTTAGAATAACTGGAGTAACCCCATTTTCTTTGGTATATGGAGTTGAAGGTCCGTATATTGTTTTTGAAGTACACCCAAATGGGCATTGAATTCTGCTGGACCCAAATCATGGAACAACCACTGGCCCCATCAATTTCAAGTACGTTAAGAAATATTATGCCTTATTTCAATTCAAGTTGATAGATTTTAATTCCTAGAAGGCTTCCTTACCAAAGCCGATGCCTATGTTATGTAATTTTGAAAGTATCATATAATGTGTGGAAGAACCCAATAAGGATATCATTGTACTCAAAATGTTATGAATGATGGATGCATCTTAAGAAATTTTCACTAGAAAATATTTCTCTACAGAAGGAGGTGTCCCAAAAAAAGGCGGGGGAAAGGAGTTCTAAAAAAAAAAAGAAAGCAGCAAAGAGTGTTCTGCTATACTTCTCATACAATATCTTTCTACCTGCAAAAAATAAAATGTGTGTATGCAAAAGTGTTCATACAAGCAGAAAAATAGAAAGAAAACAAAGTGTTCAGATACACTTGCTACAAAAAATCTTTCCACCTGCAAAACAAAAAATGTGTCAGCAAAAGTGCCCACACAAGCAGAAAAGTGGAGAGAAAACAAATGCTACAACACCCTCACCCTGCAAAAAAAGCAAAGTGTGTATTTAAAAGAGTCCACACAAGCGGGAAAATAAAATTTCCTAAGGAGTGTGCATAATACCAAACAAAAAACTACAGCCTTCTCCCTGCAAAAGTAAAGTGTGCATTCAAAAGGGTCCACACAAGCAGGAAAAGAGCAGGATACCAATTCCTTGAAGGAGTGTTCACAATATCAAAAAAAAAGAGAATACCCAAAAAGAAGGGTGCACAAAAAGTCAACAAATATCAAAGAAAGAAGTATACTTTGTCAAGCATTAATATCCCTACAAAATAAAAGGCTGGAAAGCATAGAAGCTACAAAAGATCATCATAAGTCATTACGGAAGAGGCAGCCTCCTTAGTCTTGGCCAGTTGCCCTCGCTCTAAACTAACACCGACTAACTTGGCCTTCACGGTGTTCAACTCAGTTGTAAGACTATCAATCCTCTCTTGAAGAGCAGAAACATCAAAGGAAAGGGAGTCATACTCTTTAGACAAAATGTGTTAGGAACCCTTGATGATGGAGGTTTTAGTTTAGAATAAAGTTTCTCAAGCAAGAAATCACTAAACTTAAACAACTTTAGGTTGTTCAAGTGTGTCTCCACCATATCTTTATGAATATCCCACAAGTCTGCACAGGTGTGTGCAATGAAGGACGCCCAAGAATTCAGAAAAGCTCGGTACCCAAGCCTCTTAAAAAGAGGGCTGAGATCAACAGGAAGCACGAAGGAGGGATTCGAAGAAGCAAAGCAAGACAACAAAGCCTTGGCATCATCATGGAAATACTCAAACTCATCATGAGCAGAATCTGACAAGCAAACCAAGCAAGTAAGAAAAAACTTTATCCTCTCAAAAGCAAATAAACTCATATCACATGAATTCACAAAATACAACAAGGAGGCATACCACACGAAGTAACAACTGGGGATTCCTTGTAAGATTAGAAGAGTCGGACGCTGGGAAGGGGGATTGAGAATTTGCACAAGAAGCTGCAAAAAAAATGATGAATAAAAAAAATCATTTAAAGAAAACAACAATGGAGAAGATTTAGAACACCTGTAGTGGGAAGCACCATCTGAATAGGCTCAACATTACTCCCAACAGAATTTCCTTCATACGGAACACCTGAATCAACATTGTTCTCACATTCTGCTACCACTTGAGGGTTATCTTGAATAACATCTTGGGCGACACCCTCACCAGAGATACCCCCAATAGTGGATGAACTAGAACAACCTCCACTATCCTCATCATGAGAATCCTCATCACCAACACTAACATGATCATTAGGGGTGTTCGGAATTGTATTCATTTTACACAAAAGACGAGGTGATCTATGCTTCACAGTTTTTCCAAGAAAGCTAGAGGTACCCTTAATAGGAGATTGCGATGACTTAGGAGAACAAGCAACAGTAGAGGAACCGTTAGCCTTAGAAGTTGAAGAAGGAGGAACCCTTGAACCCGCAAAAACACGTGGAGGAGTTGAATCACCTAGGGGCTTAAGTGGTTTCTTAGGAGACCTCTTCACCACCTTGGCATTGGAACTTGCAGCTTTCCTCGCTTGGCCGGTTCAGCCAGAGGAGCAGAATCATCACATTTTCTCTTTGAAGAGAGTTGAGATTTGTAACACTCAGCTTCCAAGTCTACAAAATATCACCATGAAGAATGCAAAAGTTAGAAACACCAATGACAAAAGGAAGATAAATAACAAAACAACATCATCAAGGAACAAATAAAGAGACATTACTTGCAACGGTAGTAGTAGAAATGTTGCCAATCATGAAATATGGATCCTTAATCAAAACCGGAGTAAAAGATTTGATTTCTGCAGCAAAGTGACCCTCATATTGCCTAATGTGTTTCTTCACACACTTAAGATAATCCACATACTCCATTGTAACACCACCAGTTCTGTCAAAAGCAACAACCAAATCAGGATTATACTCCGGAAGCACACATTGAAACAACACCTTCTTCATCAAATCCTCAATAGGATCAAATGCAGCTCCAAATTCTTGGGATCTTGGTCCCATCCTAGTTGCCAGCTCACTTTATCAGGACGATAAGTGATTAGACAAATCATAGCACTGGAAGGGTGGTCTCTATCCATAACAATCAAACCTAATTACCTGCAGAGGTGCGAATAGCTTCAGCAACACCCGCCTCCTCCAACCTTGACAAAAAGTCTCCACGCTCCTCAAATAATGTTGTAAATACCCACTTATTCCACACTTTGTTAATTTGATTGGGAGCTTCAGACTTCCAAGAGGTCTATGGAAATTCATCGCGCTTCAAACTACACCGTAGAAGAGTGTGTCCCACGTGGAAGGGAGGTTTTTCAATAAAGTCACCCAAAACCTTGCAATCCACAGAATCAAAAGCAGGTTTCATGGTCTTGTCCATTCTCAATAGCAGTCCAGAGGAGGGAGGTTCTGGAAAAGGTTTCCTAGTAAGCGGAGGATCGGTAAAAATAGCCTTATTATCCATTAGTTCAACCCAAGGCAGGGGTACAGAATCAGAGAATCCAATTAAGTACTCTCGAGGAACGTCTGCTACACCATTTCAGTCGCTATCTGAAGTATGACCCGAACGCACATTATCAGAGTCATCAGTTGGATCTTCATCAACCACTATAGCAGTTTGTTTTATGCGAGGCATAACATAAAACCAAGGAGCGAAACCTGTAAAAGAAAAAAAATGAAATCAAACACAAAGTCACATTGAAGGTTGTATATTGAATGACATGATCCAAGCAAATTGTAAGGTTTTGACAAAGGAGCAACAAAAAAATAGATAATCCAGATACACACAACACAAGATGTTAGTTCATGAGTACTAGATACTCAGTACACAACAACATCCTTTTTCCAGCAAAACAGAATTTGAAGAAATATCATAATTGATAAATTAAAGCTTGGATATCCAGAAAGAAAACCTAATATCAGCAAGCAGATAGAAGAGTAACATAATGGTAGTTTCCCAATGAAAGGGCATCAAAATAAAAAATCACAAAAAGGGATTAAGAGAATACCAAGAAGGAAGAAAGGGGAAAACAAGACAAAGATGGCTTACCAGAAGAGATTTGAAATACAGCAAGCTCAGAAATAGAAGTAAAAGGTAGATGAGCTCTTGAATAGGGTTGGAAAATAGCACAGAGACACAAGGTGAAGAAGCCCTAACAAAGAGCAAAACACGTGTTTTTTCTCCTCTTCCTTTTCAAGTTATTTCAAATTGATGGAAAAGCTAAGGTGCTGATTGGTTTGGCCATTTTCATTTTCATTGAAACATAAAAATATGATTGGTTGAGTATTTTCAAATTATTTTCAATGAAAACATTTTCAGAAAGATATAACAAAGTTGAAAACGTCATTTCCTTGTTTTCAATATTTTCAGTTATCTCAATTGAAAACATTTTCAACCCAAAACACGCTCTTTTCTGTTTAAGGTCTAACCTTCGATACTCCATGTGTTCTTTTTATACGCTTTTTTTTTTCCTCAATACACCACTGATGAACCCGTTTTTCATGATGAAACATAGGTTAGAATTGAGAGGTTCATCAACATATTTCTATACAATTGCTTGTGAATAACCATGATTTTTATCCTTTGCTTGGATATGTTCCTAAAGATAAATATATGCTAACTTAGCCTTAAAAGTGATAGAAATTTGTGAAATCTCATCCCACTTGGTGCATTGATATATTTGCTAGTAGATTTCAGGTTTACAGGGATTGAGAAAGGCATAGGAAAGCTAAGGAAGGTATTGGAAGCAAAAGGTTCACAAGAGGAAGCTAAGGAGCATGAAACAGGGCACCGTGTGGTTGCACGGTCCTATCGTGCGACCTCACGTGTCCCTGGGAGCGTTTCGGGATACATTCTGCCAATACCCGTGCGACCGCGTAGGTGCGAAGTCAAAGCTGCAATCCTTGTTGACCGTGCGACCGCATCGTGTACCGCGCGACCGCACGATACCGTCTGACAGAATTTAAATCAAGGCTAAAAATGGAATTTCAAGTTTCCAGGCCAGGTCCAAAGCCCTTACAAGACCCAATTCGACCTATATGAAGGAGAAACAGTTGAAATACAAGGAACCAATTTCTCATTAGATCAATTGTAGAATTTAGAGTAGTTTTAAGAGGTTTTTAGGAGAGTTTTCCATCTCTCTCATTTTCTCTCTTCTAGTTCATAGTTGTTCTTCAATTGTTCATTCATTTCCAGCCCTTCACTATCCAAACTTTTCATTTTAATTCTGGTTTGAATGTTTGTTAATTGATACTTGTGTAATTAAAGCAATCTTTACTTGTTTCTCTCATTTGCTCATCTTTATTTCAATTATACATCTCTTGCTCTTGTGTTCTTGTTTTTATGTTGCTGGAAATTATTGTTTGCTATGATCTATTGTCATCTCTTTGGTGAATTATTGATGTTTGTTAGTTATCTTGTTGATCTATTACAATTGCTACTCTAGATTCTCATTCTCTCTCATTATTTACCATGTTTCTATATTGTGCATGCCAAGTGTTTGATGTTTTGTTTATTATGAGTATAGAATAGTGTTCTTGTGTCTTGGTCATGGGTTGAAGTGTGGATGATCTTAACCGCTAATCCCTAAGGACAAGAATGGGTTAAGACCCAGGTTAAAATCGTTTAGTTAACGCTATGCTTTTGCTAGTGATGATTGAGTCCTTAATGAGGTGAACTTGATGGATTATTTAAGTTCCAAGGACCTAGGATCTTCGCACTAGTGAGTTGCCTAGGACATTCGAAATAGGGTTAATTCCACCCACTCGATCATTTGACAGAGTGGGCTAAGTGTCTTACGTGACAACCATTCATAATTGGGATTAGTGGTGATCATAGAGACACATTATACTTCAACTCCAGACCAAGCACCTTTGTTACTTGCGACACAAGTTATTTCTCATTTTTGCTCTTGTTCCTATCTCTTACCATTGCAACCCCAATATTTTCACAACCAATTGTGAACCTCTGTTTTCAACTCCTAGGGAGAACGACCCGAGTCCCATACTCGATATTTTAAATTGGTTGCAAACTCTGTGACACTTTCTTGTTGAAGAATGATTTCGATATCATTTCATAACTGGTTCGGGTTCCATTACAATGAACCTCTTGTTTTAAACGACAAGGAATTCCGAACCGACCTTGATTGTGGCACCGGAATCGGCCTCTCTTCAACCACTTAGGTAAGGCATATTTTCAAGTTTTTTTTTAATTTTTTTCTGAATTTGTTGTTGAATTAGATACAATGTAATTGGATAATATGCTTTTGATTAAGTTGCATATTTTTTTTTCAAATTATATTTCTTTAATTCATTCTGATTATTCTCATATGTACTCTATTTTTTTAACTGATGATTTAATGACAAATACTTAGAGGGTATGACCTGACATATGTAAATGATAAAGATCTCATTTTCTTAAAAATAAATTTTCATTTGTGTGTGAACCCTATCTATAAAGTTTTGGTATAAAAGAAAATTAGAAACCTCAAAATTGATGATTTTTGGTATGTAATTTAGTTTAAATGTTATCCCTTTATTTCTTGTGCACTTATAAGATAATATCCAAATAAATAGAAATAAAGGGTAGGAGTACATAACAATACATTTGTTTAGGTATGCCATATTTATTATTATTTTCATTTGGTTTGAATGTTATCATTTTATTTATTTATCGTACACTTATCACATAATATCCAAAATGGAAGTCATGGCTAGGTTTTTATTTAGATATGCCATATATTTTTATTATTATTATTTTAGTTTCTAGAATAAGAGTATAAAAATTGTTAGCTGCTTTTTTATTTTATTTAAATTTAAAGTACATCAATGCTAATATAAACTAAAATGTTAGTATAAAAGATTTAAAAGGTCTACAAAAAAAATTTTTTCCTTCCATAAAATCCAACCCATCCATTTACGGAAAGAAAGTATTAAAAAAAAAAAAAGCTAAAAAAACGTAAAAAAAATAAAAGTACTCAAAATCATATTATTTTTTAAATATGTATTTTCTTAATGACAACACTTGTTATTGTTTATTTTGTTAAAGCATATGCTTTATTATGAATGTAATTATTTACTTCAAGATAACAATTTATTTTATATTTGATATTTTATAAATTCATTGGGAAGCTAATAAAAAATTAAATAGCCAAAATAATATAGATAAGAAAAATATGATTTTATACTTGAAAATCAATATTGAAAATAAATTTTAAAAATGAACAAACTAAACATATTTTTACTATTTTCGTTATTTGGAAATGAATTCCATTTTCACAAACCAATCGCATTTCCTATAATGTGAAAATTTGAAAATGAAAATTATTTTCAAAAAATGAAAACTGAAAATGAAAATAGAAAACATTTTCGCAAACCAATCAACCCCTAAGTATCCAAACCCACATTTATATATAGTTATATTTCTTTCCTTTTTTAAAAAATAAATACAAAATTCCCTCATTTATTTATTATCTTAACATAATCTTTACATCAGTTTTTCACAAATGAGTACATATCATAACATTAAATAAAATCTATTTATAATAATAATAAGGGATAAGTAGTGTTTTGGTCACAAAGGTTTGGGCCGAAAATCTGGATAGTCTCAAACCTTTTATTTTTGTCAAAAAGATCATTAAGGTTGTATTTATGTATAAAATGATATAAATATCCCTATATAAATAAACTACTAATTAGAAACCCTATTTTTTATTCATTTCAGCAGCCTCCCTTCCCTCTTCACTCTTCACTCTTCTCTCCCGTCTCTGTATCTCCCTTCAACATCCAGCGGCGGAACGAGACTCAACGGCGGAGTGAGAACTCGGTGGTGGCAATGGCGGTTCTAGCTCAAGAACGGTGACGGAACAACGGCTTCCTCGGGCACCAGCGGCCCGGAGTAGCAACTCGGGACGCCGCAATTGGGTGGTGACGCGGTGGCAGCCCCCTTCCCGGCGTCACTGCTTCCGTCCACTTCTCCCTCTCCAGCTTGCCATTCCCTCTCTTCCATCTCGGTTCGACGGCGGCAAGAGGCATCCTCTACCTCTACTGGCGCCATGGTCTCTCTCCCACTCTTTTTTATTTCTCTTCTTCCATTCCTTATTTTCTCTTCTGTAATTCTGCATGTGTGTAAGAGGTGTTTCATTTTTTTCTTTTTTTTTTTTGGACAAGACGGGGTGTTTGTTTGAATGGGTAATTAGGGTTTGGTATAAAAATAATAGATCTGAGATTGGGGATTTTTTTTCTTTTTTTTGGATTTTTTTAATTTTTTTATGGTTTTTTTCCTTCTGAGCTATTAATTTATCTTAGATTTTTTTTCTTTGGAGGATTTGTTGATTGTATTGTTTTGTCCTCTAATTTAGTTGTTGTTTTGTGTTTTACTTATTGATTGGTTCTTTGTTTGAACCCTTTCTCTCCTTAATTTTGGAATTTTTTTTTAGATTTGAACTTATCAACAAAGAAAGAAATTGTATTGATAAGTTGTGTTTTTGGAAAATTTTCCTTCCCATATTATGTGTAAAAAAGAAGAATTAATTTATAATAAATAATATTTAAAAACAAAAAATAATAATATTTAAATTAAAGAACAATAACAAACAAAGGGCAAAATGGTCAAAAAGATTATTTTAAATTGAAATGAAAACGTTAGTGATCATTTTGACAAAAATAAAAGGTTTGGGACCATCCAAATTTTCGGCTCAAACCTTTATGATCAAAACATGACTTATCCATAATAATAATAATAATAATAATAATAATAATAATAATTTGTGTATAAAAATAAATATCATTATAACGATTTCAAAATTTTGAATATACAATTATATTAATCATATTTACTCAACATGTTTAGCCATTATACATTTTGAGTCTTTCTTTTGTGTAAAGATATATATGCATAATAATTATATTTTATAAATAGTTATATTTTTTTCTCCTTTCATATCCTATTAAATACATGGGATGGTCATATAAAAAATGCATATGTACTAGCATAATATATATTTAAAAAATGAGGAGTACATGGTTATATAAAAAAAATCATAAATATATTTGCATACAATATATTTGAAAAAAAATAATAAAAGAGCGGAGAATTAAGTATTTAAAGTAATAATACATAATATACAATAGCAAGAATAATGCTACAATAAAGAAATAATTTAATCAAGTGTCAGGAGTTTAATGCAGCATAAAGGAACACCTTGTAAAGAAAAAAGCATGAGTACTTCTAGATGCAAAGACAAAAAATAACTTGAAGTCTTGGAATACTCTACAAGCATGAAGATATGAGTATGCAGTATGAGGGAACACTTTGTACCTTCAAAGACTGCATGAGCTTATGATTGTACATTAAAAATATAATTTGATTTTATTTAGATAATTATGAGATGATCTTAGGCATGACCAAGGAAGAAGAGTAGAGTTCCTCCTATGAATATGGGGCCAAAATGATGAAACCCAAAAAAACACTCTAAGGAGTTAAGCTCTTCTTTTTTGTGGGAACTAAATTAGTGGAAGTGAATTGGTTGGATTTGAGGTGTAGAGAAAGTCATATAGTTAGAAATAAATCAAACTAGATGTCCCTTCAACTAATGTCACAAGTCATAAGCTAACCTTAACTTGTAGTGATCAATTTCTTCTCTTTTATCGTATATAGCTAAATTGCTTAAAATGATAAAAGAAAGCCTTAAAACACCTTTTGACATTTACCTCTTTTAGATGGCCAGTTTTGGGAGTTAGAAAACAACTTGCCCAAAATGTTTCCATCAACATAAAGCTTTCCTTTCTCCTTTCCAAAATAACTAGTATAAATATGTCACTCGTCACTATTCTCATAAGTTTTTCCAGCCTCTTTAACAATCTATAAGGCTTTGAAGATCATCATTTCACTTGTTCATTGTTGTTCATTTTGTTCATCACAAAACCAAAAGAATCTGGAAAACTAGCTTTTCGGGTGTTCTCGGAACACTCGACACCCAACTTTACACAAACCTCCTTCACTCTAAAAGCTCATTCATTCTCTTGTGACATTGGTTAAGGTTTCTATATTTGTTCTCCAGTCAGTGATGGACCCAGAAAATTTATATCATGGAGGGCAAAAATAATATATATTATCATTAAAAAATATATAAATGCCATATAAATTTTTTTATGAATTTAAACTATACTAGTCTAACAAAAGAGACATATAATCATATACACGAACAATGAATATGATAAATTTATTATACTAATATTTATATTTAAAAATATAAATGAAGATAAAAAATAATTAGGATTAATAAATTGAGAATAAAATAAAATATATAAAGTGATAATAAAAAAAGATTAATACTTGAATTGTCGTTGAATATTTGAATTTGAATTTATAATTGAAAAAAATATAGAACTATGGATTAGACTTTGGAAAATGAGCGGAGTTAGAGAAGGTGGAAGACTAAAATTAAAAAATAATAGAGTTTTTTCATTATTGTATTTGATCAAATGAGATTAGGGAAGGAAAGAGAGTTATTTGAATATCATATATTGACTAATAAGAATGTGGAAGTTGGACAAATCAATAAAAAATTTAGAATCTTGCTATATTTATTTGATATAAATTTTAGTAGAAAAAAGCTTAGAGAAATAATATAAGAGTAAGAAATCTGAAAAATATTCAA
>JASCZI010060656.1:8065-19282 GCA_036250425.1 Stylosanthes scabra | reverse complement strand
TGATTCATTCATAATAAAGAAAGAGCCTAACCTGACATGTCAACAACCAGATATTATATTGGAAGCTAAACTAAAGAGATGATAAAGAAAATTTGTACCTGTCCTTAACAAAGTTGCAGTTAGTGAAGTAGATGGGAGAATCAACCCTGAGAATGAGCATGGCAGTAATCTGGAAGGCCTTAGGGTATTGCTAAAAAATAAATGTAAATAAAACTACAAAGAATATTCCTGTAAATAGAAGTACCTGGAATTTTACCAAGTACTACAACCTTTGGCCTTGTCACTCTCAACACTATTTTAACAAAAGGTATTGACACCTATACCATAAAAGAAAGATCAAAACAAGCTAATAAGCTAAGGTTGGTTATACTAATTAAGATACTGTACTAAATCAATTTCACAAGCATCATTATTCACTGCCACATTGCAAAATTCAGTTTTGGATAACTGAAATATATGTCCTTACTCAAAAATAACCTTAATCAGTCAATATACAAATGACATTTTGCATCAATTTCCTTCAGGTCAATAGGTAATCAAATACAATGTTGTATAACTAAGCATGTGACTTAAAGAAAGATGGAGCCAACAAAAAATCCAATGTTGTATAACTTTAAACCTTTGAAATTTAGAGGTTCACATTAGAACACTTAGCATGAAAGAATGCAAGACATAATTGTCAAGCTCCATGAAGATAGCAGATGACCATAATAATAAAATAAAGATCCATTTGCCTGAAGTGCACAATAATTACTCAACGTCTGAAGGAATTCTTCACTTGCATTTTCTGTTATCATCTTAGACATTGCATCTGGATTTGGATTAAGAATCTGCATGAAGCCAAGAACAAGAATAACTGATATTTAGTGAAATTCAAAACATTACAGGATAGTTTGCTAAAAGATTTGGATAGGTAGCTACCAACCATGACAATTTTATTATAGAGTATAATTTCAAAGGAATCACCATATCAAACAATCAACACAGAACAATAATAAGCTTCAGTTCTTCAAGTTGAATATGATTTTCTCTGCAATATTGCAGAAGATCAGATTCATAGAACTCTACCCTGTCCAGCAAAGCTGCACAATGACGTCATAAACACAAATTGTTTTTAGTTCACAACTTGACAATAACCCTAACAATTAATTATAAATTAATTATATACCTAAATCAGAATAACAAATTATAAACCCTAAATCAATGAATCGTAAACCCTAATTGCATAAATCAAAGTAACAAATTACCGAACGGAGAGTGAGAGACAACAATGAAGCAGCGGCGAACGGAGATGCACGAAGCGAAGGGGAAGATGCTAGCGCGACACGACGCGACAGAGGCAAGGCGTGGAGCAACGACGGACATCGAGGTGAGAAAGGGAGACACGACGGAGAAGCCTTCACGACCAGAGGAGGCGGCGGCGACGAGAATAGGAACCAGATCAAGTAGTGGAGGAGGTGGCGACGAGCACAGCAACCGGCGCGAGCAGATAAGGCGGTGGCGGCAACGAGCACGGGAAACAGAGGCGGCGGCGGCGACGAGAACAGGAACTGATGCGATAAGATGAGGTGGCAACGAGAACGGGAACCAGAGGCGACGACAGCGGTGACGAACACACGAACTGGAGCGGGCAGAGGAGGCGGCGACGAATTGGTCTGTATGGGCAGTGTACAAATAACTGTGTTTGTGCGAAGAAGGGACAGGGGAAAAAATCATGAAAAAATAAAGTAATTTTTTTAATTTTTTACGGAGAGAAAATTTGTCTGTATTTAATTCTGACAAAAAAATATTAAAATTATAGACGGAATTATAGACAAATTATTGAATTTATCTTTAAATTTTATGAAAACAATTTTTTTTATTATAGAGGGAAAATCTGTCTGTAATTTTGTCAATAATTTCGACAGATTAATTTTGTCTTTAATATCTGTCGATAATTCATGATTTTCTAGTAGTATGTTATTTTGGTTTAATTTTTGAGGTGGTGTTTTTCATTTTTGAGATTTGTTGTGCATTTTATTTTGGTTCAGTTTATTATTTTATTTCGATTTAGTTAGTGACTTTTACATATTGTATTATGTTGCTGTTTTGCAGTTCTGTAAAAGTGAATTAGATTGAAAAAGAAGACCAAAACTAACATAAAACACAACCTAAACTAAAGCCGAAATAAATAAAATGTGATTTCTAGTTCAATTAACCAAATCAAATCTGTATGAGAGTGAAAAGCAAGAATGGAAGAACAAAACTAACATAAACTCTAACCTAAACTGAACCAAATTAAACAAAATATGATTTCTAGTTCAATTTACCAAATCAAAACTGCATAAGAGTGAAAAACAACAATGGAAGAGCAAAACTAACACAAAACTTAAGCTAAATTGAACTAAAATAAAAAAAACATATCTATAATTCAAATAACCAAGACAAAACTGAATCAGAGTGAAAAATTATATTTATGTTAGTTTTGCTGTCATATTTCGATTCAGTTTACTAATGTATTTTGGTTCAGTTTGCGGTACATATACAATTTTTATTTAAGAAGAAGAAGACAATGATGATGACGGAGGAAGATGAGGAGGAGAAGGAGGAAGAAGAAGATGATGATGATGATGATGATGATGATGATGATAATGATGATGACGATGACAAGAACGACTTAGACGACGACGACAAAGAAGAAGAAGACGACGACAACGACAATGAAGCTGAGGAAGAAGACGAAAACATGAGGTGTGTTTGATTTGATTATTGAAAAAGGGCGATTACGTTTTATGAGCGTGCGTATATCGTTTTTGGTTATTAATTAAAAAAGCCTTTAGCCACTATAGATTAGTTAATGGTTAGTTATTCAATTTACTTACTTTTTTTTTTTTTTTGTCTATTCAATTTACTTATTTAAGTAAGTGTCGAGAATTTTAATAGTAGATTAATCATTTGACATAATTAGTATCAATAGGTCAATCGAAGTATAGTCTTACAAAATTTAACTTTTCAATAAATTTGTTCATTAAAAATTTAAATGAGTAATATTCTAAATCAGATTCCAAGAAATGTTAATTAGACTCTTTAATTATAAACAAATTTTAATTACTAAATTCGTTTCTAAAATTTTTTTCATTAGATAAATCAGTTCTTATGTTCATCTATATAGAAGCATTGATATGAGAAATTGAGAATGTTAAAAATTCTTAGGAATTATTACTTTTTATTAAATAATAATAATTGATAGTCTTAATTCACTATCTTAATTATTTTTCTAATATTTAAAAAAATAAAAGATTCAATATAAATATTATATTTTAAACATACAAAATGATAAAATTTCAAAACTTTAATTTTTATTTAGAAGTTAGAGGATGATTTAGGTTTTTAAAATATTTCTTTATTAAATAACGATAGAGTGATATGTCTAATGAAATAACAATTTAAAGATTGATTTAGTGATTAAAATTTATTAAGAATTAAAATAAGTATTTGGAAAAAAACTTCCAATTTGGTATATTATTCAAATTAAAAAATAGTTACTTCTACAAATTTTAATATGGATAAAATTATAAAAAGATAAATATATCTCTAAGTTTTTAAGATTAAAATAAATTTGCCCCTCACTTTTGGAAAATACTTAATCGTCTCTGAGATTTTACAACAGCATACACATAAACTTTTTCGTTAGTCTGCCTATTCGAAACGTGACAGAATTTACTAAGATTGACAAAAGAGACCCCACTAATGTAGCAAAAGGATGGTGTTTTGAGCTATGTGGTGTTGCCTTAAATTCTTAAAATTGGACTTCCTCTTTCTCCTAGTAACAGCGAATGGCCTATTTCGACGAAGATGGAGAGCGATGTTGTTTTCTCATGCTCGAAACAGAGTGAAGGTGTTAGGAGATCTAAAAAGTTGTCGGGGACGTAAGGGCATTACAAGAAAACAGGCTTTTAGCTACGCTTATAAAGTGTCCCGATAAGGGGCCAAAAGTGTACCAAAAACAAATGGCCATGCTTTTGAAATATTGGCACACTTTTAGAAGGGTGACAGATGCCACCGTGGTGGTTGTTCTATAGCACGCTTTTCAGTGTGGCCTTTGAGTTTTAGCTATCGCCACGCTTAAAAGCGAGACAATATGTGTGATTCTATAGTCCCGCTTTTATGCATGACTTTTTGTAACTTATGCGCTACGCTTTTGAAGCGTGCCAATCTCAAATCTATGGGTACGCTTGTAGAGAGTACCACATTCGTATTTATCAAATAAAAAAATTAAAAAAAATCTGAGTTTGTGCATTTATTTATATTTTTAATGTGCTCCAAAAACAAAACCTCATATATATAATTTTTAATCATCCAACAGCAAAATGAAACAAAAAGCTCATCTACACAAAACAAAAAGCTCATCTACACAAAACAACAGACGAAAAAAAGAAAAACAAATGAAATTTGGACATAACAAAAGTCTTGGCTGAGACATATCTTCAAATTTAAGATATATCTTGTGTCCCCTCAGTTCAAGATCCAATATATACTGTCAATTTTCACATTCTTGCATTCTCTTGGCAAAGCTCGGTTATCCGGAGAATGTGGCTGCATCACAACAACAATAGTCAAATAAAAATTAAACTAACTTTTATCTCTTACTTTTCTTTTTTTTTAAACTATTTTAATGGCTTGAAAATGAGAAAATAAAATCGAAGTTGAAGTATAATTAACCTTTTTCCACTAATATCATACATACTTGGATAACAAGGATTTCATCTCGAATTCACTGTCCCACATCACCTTCACCTCCACGACCAACAGTGGACAAGATCATCCTCACAAGTTCCCTATGCTGTGGATAACTTGCATAAACATCCTGGAGCAAGTCTGTAAGCCTATCCTGTGCTTTACTCATCTCACTGTTTCAGTAGGTAAACAGTACTGGTGATTAGAAAAGAAAAAAGCACAAATCTATGACTAAACTAACGAAAACTAAAGCAGAAAGTCAGATATTGTGATTCATGTTTTCTACTTTCCATAGGGGGTTAAAAATCTCTTTTGTCCAGAAGTGCATAAACAAAGTAACAACAAACATTTTATAGGAAGTTTATCGCGGCTTCATGTTGTAATTTTTATTCCATATGAGCTGCCTCGTAGCCATGAATCTCATCCACATTAAAATACCCGCAAGACCCGGTTGACCAGCATTTTTGGCTTGATCCATCAAATCTGATGCAATGTTAAACCTGAGAAAAAGAAAATTGTATGAGTAATCAACCAAGATCCAATTGAACAAAACAATATCCTAAAAAATACATTAGTAAGAAAACTAAATCAGCAAAGATGCTTTGTTAGATGTTCATGAAGGGTAAATTTTCAACACCATATCATGGATTCATTACCAAGATAAATTGATTATGTAGAATCTCTATTACAATTTCAGAAAGACAAACCTTTAATCTGTTTCTTCTCACCAAATTCAATATAAAAGTTTGAATCATTGTTCTTTATCCAATTCCCATCTGACTTTATGACAAATGGTGTTCCTTTAAAAGCATCATCTTCAACCTCTATATCTAAGGATTGAACCTGATAATTAGATGGATACTTATTAGCTTTCTTCATCACAAATCTCAAAAGCATAATATATTAAAACCACAACTTCAGATTAATTTTGAGGACACCTCATATGAAGGTTGAGATGAAGAACCGACTTTAAAAGGTGTTTTAACAGCCTCATTCATTGTAACAAAACCGGCTTTGAAAGATTAGCTTTGTAGCCCATGCAATTTGCAATAGCAGATTCAAGATTTGGACCTGAATGAACTGCCTGCATATGATGTAATCAAACCATATTCATCACTTGGAAAAATATAATCTATAGGGGAGCCAAATGTGTCAAGTAACAAAAATTGTAGAAAAATCACCAACAAAGGAATGACGGAACAAATATTGAAATAATCAATAGCAATAATGGGCTCCCCTAAATAATGCAAAGTAGAAGGCAAATGAGGTGTTCACCACAATATTTCTCCAACGATCACCACAAAATATGACAATATAAGAATAAAAACTCAACACATGCATGTTAATTTTTGTTCAAATTCAACAATAGCATCATATTATAACAAGATAAAATTATAATGTAGAAACAATTAAATTAAAAGTCTACCTGAGGCATCTTCATGGACACAGGGAGGAGGACGGTTGGGACTGAGCAGAGTGACGAAGCAGGGACGATGGTGCAACCTAGCAGGGAGCAAGGGAGGACTGCGAGGCGGTTTCCAGGAAGGGTGTGGGCTGAGACGGCGCTGCGAAATGGCAGGGGTCGAGAATGAGAGAGCGTCGTGTGCGAATGGAGAGAGAGGCAGCGTTGGCGGAGCAGAGGCTCGAAGGCAACGGCGGCATTAACATCACCGTCACCAACCACCACCATTGCACCTCTTCGAACATGGCGATGGCAACAGAACCCTCGGCGGTGGCTCCTTCGTCAATGGCGATGGTTGAATCGCGGCGGAGAACGACGGCAGAACCTTCTTCCCTTTCCGTCGCGTCTCCCTTTCATCTCAAACTCTCCCTTCCGCGACGGCGATGGCGTCCTCCATGAACAACGTCGGCGAGGTGATGGAATCCGACGGGTAAGACAATGACAGGGAAGAAATAGACGGCGACGTCTCTCTCTCTCTGTGTGTGCTGGTTTCGGCGACCGCGGCGACGGCTCTTCTTTTCCTTCGCAGGCGCCGTCGCAGCTCTCTCCCTTTCTTTCTCTTTTCTTTGTTTCTGTTGTGTGTGTTAGATGGCTTTGTCTGTTAGGGTTCCATTGCATTGTATGAGTGTTGCGGCTGCTAGGGTTTCATTTTTGGGGATAGGGGCTGCGTGCTAAGTGTTTGGGTAGGTGTAGGTTAGTGGAAATTATGGTTAGTGTTGGTTTTGGGGTAATTGTACAGTTAGGTAAAATTGGGGAGTAATGATACAATTTAGGTCCTCACATATATAATATAATTGGAGCTACTTTAGGAATACATGAAAATATTTATTTATCAATTTACTAACCAATAAAAGAAATAAGGTCTGTTGTCATACTTTTTTAGGGCTACGCTTCAAAAGTGTGGCTATTGAAGGTCTATCGGTAAGCTTTTATGGGGTGCCGATATGTCTAATCAATCGCCACCCCATAAAAGCGTATCGATAGACCTCCTATTACTACTCTTTTAAAGCATAGCAAAAAAAATGTGGCAAACGATCTTATTTCTTTAGTGGGGTCTTCATTGCAAATGTTGCAAAATTGGGAGGGATGAAGTTGCCCCAAATGCTATTATGACCTTGGCAACATTACGGACAAATGAAGTCCGTTTTGTCCACCTTGGCAAATTTGGATGGATAGACTAATGGAGAGGTTTATGTGTACGCTATTTCAAAAGTTCACTGAGGATTAAGTATTTTTTGAAAACGAGGGGCAAACTTTTCAATTTTAAAAGCTGAGAAATATTTGTCCTTTTCCCTTTTAATATTTACCTAACTAAACCTACGTTTTCCTAGTTTTCTACTCTTTTTGCTTCTTTCCTTGGAGACTACATAACAGTGCAACTGTGCAAGCTCACTCCACTTTCTCTCACCCTCTTCATTCTCTCTCTCTTCCACTCTCCGTCTGCCACCAACAACCTCCACCAAGCTTCCGGACTCCTCTCCTGCTCTCGATCTGGAAGCCGCCGCAGGGACAGATAGCCACTGATCTGGACGCCGCCGCTCGGAGCAGATAATCGCCGGTTAGAGCCGCCTTCTAACAGAGCCACCGCAAATCTGCCACCTGCACGCCGTTCACTCCGGCAGAGAGATTTCGTCGCCTTCGCTCCATTCCCCTGATAAGGCAAGTCTTCTTCTTAGGTTTTCGTTAATTATTTTTTCTTTTTTACTGTTTATTTTATTTTATTTTTTCAATTTAAAAAAAAAAAAAAACCACTTTTATGTAGCAAACGAATGGGTAGGGAACCTTATGAATGCAAATGGATGACATGCATTATTTTTTGAATATTAGCTTCTAGAACATCCTACAAGTTTAGAAGAAAAAAAGGCCTTGGGTTTCAATGAGCTCAGGATCCATCATTACATCGAAAATTACTTGTTTCGTTAATTCTGGACTTTAGAGCTAAATACTATCACCAAATCAGACCTATTTGAGTCTCATTTTAATTCTTTAGTTGAATTCCAATTTGAGTTCAAGTCCTTGTCTTATACTGGTTCCAAATCAGGGTATTTAATTCAGTTTCTTTCTTGGGGTTCCCACTTCCCAAAATCCCTGTGATGGATTTAAATTTTTTTTTTTTTAATTATTTTTTTCCATTCCTCTGCTGTAAGCCTGTAACCATGGTTGCTGTCAAAACTTGAGACCCCTTTAGAATGGCGAAGTAGCCTTGAATTCTATGGTGACTCTTTGCTTGATTTCTTTTCTTTTCTGGAGGTTTAATCTACCAAATGCCCCATAACATCGTGGAAGCTAGTTTTGTCTTATTCCCTTTTTTGCCTTGGTTTGTTGCTGTTGATTATTTTGCTCATTTGATTTTCCATTGATATCCAACTATTAATTGTTTTTGTGGTTGTTGAAGTAAGCATTTGTTCATGTGTGCATGGTTAAATGTAAATGTAATCTAGCATAAAGAAACAAATAAATAGAAAAAAATTGTCAACATCTGCATGCCTAAACAGCTTCCTATGTGCAAAGCTTACCTTTTTCTTTTTGGGAGGGAGGGGTTGCAATTTTGTAGTTCAAACTTCCAACATTGATTTTTACAGAAGTTAGTTGTTCTTATGTAGAGTTAACTGACTCGTTATTGTCTTAAACAAAAGGATAATTTGATTATAATAAGTGTTGAGCAGATCATTTTGTTCCCATTTTAATATCTCCTCTAACATACTTCTTGAGATTGGAGTAGTTTGCAATAGAGTTGGAAATAGGCCACATATCTACCAAATTCAACTTATTGTTTCATTGATATTTCATTTTGCAAATTGCTTCAGTGTTTTTGAGTTACCAGCAACTCTGGGCTGTATATTTTATTGCATGATAACCAGCTTATCCTTGTTAGTTAATTGTAAATTTGGAATTTTTGTTTTTTACAAACAATGGTGCTAACAGAGTTATTTGGTTTTATTTCTCATGTATCACTATGTCATAATTGTTTTTTCTTGTGTGTATTCAGTTTCAGGTGGTAAAAGTCATCATTTTTTTATTGGTTGTTGTAATCTCTTTGTAAAGGAACTGTTAGATAGGATGGAAAGTGATGGTATGGAGCCTCTTGTCGATGGCAAAAGTGATGGTATGGAGCATCTTGTTGATGATGACAAAAGTGATGGTATGGAGCATCTTCTCCATGATAAAAGTGATGCTATGGACCATCTGTTTCATGATAAAAGTGATGCTATGGAGCATGCTGATGATGACAGTAGTGATGATTCTAGTAGTGAAAGTGACAGCGGTAATGATGAATTACAAGAGGATCAAGGAAAACAGATTGATGTTAGTCACAATGAGGAGGCTACCATGTTTAAGAATAAAGCTGAACTGAGTAAAGAGGAAGTTTTGAAAATGGAGTTCAATACTCATGAAAAGGCCTATGATTTTTATGTGAGTTATGCTAAGTGTGTTGGGTTTAGTGTTAGGAAAGGTGATGTGGCTCGTGATGACGATGGCAAGTTGATAAGACGAAGATTTGTTTGCAACAGGCAAGGCTTGAGACACAGAAAACATTACATGAGAATTGATAGGAAAAGGGATCAGAAACCAGAGACTAGGACAAATTGTCATGCAATGTTGAGTATTTACCTTGACAACCACACCTTAACATGGAAAGTGAGAACCTTTTTGAAAGACCACAACCATGAGCTAGCACCTAAGGGATTCGATTACATAATGCCAACTAGTCGTCGGTTAACAATGGCAAAAAAGGCACAGAGTGATGGCGTCCACATACATGGGTTCCAAACATTTCAAATCATGGGTTTTATGGTCGGTCAAGCTAGGGCTTTTGCTGGAGTTGAATTCTCAAAGGACTTGTACAGTTACATTGATAAACAAAGATGTCCTAAGATAGCTGATGGTGATGCACTTGCAGCTATTAGCTATTTGCAGGGAAAGGCAGATTCTGATCCAACGTTGTTTGCTAGGTACACCACTGATGATAATCAACTTGGGCACTTGTTTTGGGCTGATGGCTTAAGTCAAGTTGACTATGAGTACTTTGGGGATGTGGTTGCACTTGATACAAAATACAAAGAAAACATGTACCGCAAACGCTTAGTTATCTTTTCTGGTAATAATCATCATCGACAAACTTGTATTTTTGCATGTGCTTTGCTAGCTGATGACCGGGCTGACACATATAAATGGGCATTGGAGAATTTCTTAGATGCAATGGAGAAGAAACACCCAAGTGCAGTGGTAACTGATGATAATGAGGCCATGAGGGAAGCAATTCAGGCTGTGTTGCCAAATACTGCCCATCGGCTTTGTGCTTGGCATCTTAATAAAGGTGCAATGGACAACATCAAGGATACTGAATTTGCTGAGGCTTTCAGGAAATCTATTTATACCAACTTTGAACCCGATGAGTTTGAGGAGTATTGGCGTAACATGATACAAAAGTATGAGGTATATGACCGCATGTGGGTAGAGGAGACATATAAGAAGAAGGAAATGTGGGCCGCTACTTACCTTCGTGATAAGTCCTATTCTGGAATGAGAGCATCATCACGATGTGAGGGCTTAAACCCATTGATGAAGAAATATATCAAGGCAAGGCACAATATACTCGAATTGGTACAACACTTTGAGCTTGCGTTGAAGGAATTTAGGAACAATGAATTGGTAGCAGAGTTCAATTCCATGTATAATGAGCCTGCTTTGACAACTGCTTTAGAATCAATTGAGCGCAAGGCTGCTAACGTTTATACGAGGGAAATTTTCAAAGAAGTGCAGAAAGAGTTAGAAGGGGCTGCTTTACTATTTGTTGTTGGATGTGAAAACGTTTCAACTACTGCCACGTTTAAATTGTCCAAGTATGGTAAGCCTGGTTGGGAATACAAGGTGGTATATGACAGAGTCTCAGAGAAATTTGAATGCCAGTGTTGCCTATGGAATACCCATGGCATTCCCTGCAGTCACATATTTTGTGTTATGGTTTATGAACATATTGCAGAATTGCCTGACAAGTTGATTCTTAAAAGATGGACTCGAGCTGCAAAGTCTTTTAC
>JASCZI010060655.1:55281-67580 GCA_036250425.1 Stylosanthes scabra | reverse complement strand
CGTGAGGTGTTAGGATCTAATACTCAAGATTGTAAACGGTTTTATCAAGCACCTTGAAGCTTGATTATAGTGGAACTTCTCAATTGCAATTGAGAAAGAAAGTGGATGTAGGCGAGGATTGTGCCGAACCACTCTAAAGATTGGTGTATCGTATCTCTATCTCTTATCTTTTATAATTTCGTTATTTACATTTATACAAGTGTTTTGGAAAGTACAAGCTCCTTGTAAGTACTTAAGAAGTGGCTTAAGTCCTTGGAAAAATACTAGTACAATCATTTGAGTAATTTATTTCCATAGCAATTTACACTTCCGCAAAAATTTTCTATTGTTGTTTGAACACTCAATTCACCCCCCCCCTCTTGAGTGTTGTGCATTGTGACTAACAGGCACCTCCGGTTACGCCGGTAGTCCCAAACCCCTCGAAGGTACATTCCGTACATTGGCGCCGTCTGTGGGGACTCACTTCAAACGTGACCAACAATGGCCAACCAAGATGAGGAAGGCGTGGTTTACACGGACCACTCCGACGATGATCAACGTTGGGACCAACAACAGCAAACACTAGACCTCAACGCCACAACTAACAAAGCCACCGGAAATGGTAATGCTAATGCGGATTCGGGAGGAATCTAGAACGGGCAGCCGCCCCCTCATAATCCAATCCATGGCAATCGATAGCGTGCTTTCGACAGGATTGTACCAAGCGGTCTGACCCCCCGACCTTTCGGCGGAATTGGATCGGACGAATCCCAGATCGCCCAGGAGCTGAGACATCGCATGCAAGCGATGGAGCTGGAGGTTCGAGAACTGAGAAAAGAGAATGCCGATCTCCGATCCACCACGAGGAACCAGCAACCGCGCGGACGAACTCCACCTAGACGGCGTTCCCGATCCAAGTCTTGCTTCCCACCTAGGAGGACTCAACGACCCCAAACCCCTTCGAGAAAAAGGCGTCACCACAGTAGTTTGGATGATAGCGAATCTTCCTCGGGAAGGGACTGCAACAGACGTCGGAGAGCCTACAGGCGATACAAGAGAACCAGAGATTGGACTGCGACCCCACCCATTGACGGTCACACTCCGTTCTCAAGCCGAATCTTAAGAGTCCAACCCCCCAATCATTTTGTCAAACCAACCGACATGAAATACGACGGATCCACCGACCCCCATATCCATCTCAATGATTTCTAACACCGGATGATCTGTGACGGTGCGGTCGACGAGGTCAAATGTCGAGCCTTCCCTACCACTCTTACCGGACCGGCGAGTCAATGGTTCACCTCCTTGTCGGCGGGTTCCATCTCGAGCTATTCCGAAATAAAAGAACTGTTCTTGAATGAGTTCACCACGAGCATCGACAACACCAAGCATCCCATTAATCTCCTGGCCGTCGTCCAAAAGCCTAATGAGACCACGAGAAAGTACATTGAGCGTTTTAACGCCGAATGTAAGACAATCGACGGATTAGTCGACGGGGTAGCTAGAAAGTGTTTGCTTTTCTAAGAGAATTAAATTAAAATAGTGTTCTAATGATATTAGTAAAAAAATGTTTGCTTTTTTTTTTTTTGTGATTAGAAAATAAGAAAAGCAGCTAACTCTTCAGAGATGAAGAGTGATGGACACCCTGTAATACATTATGCATGCCGTTCAATGGCTCTAGCAAACCCACACGGCTCCCCGGGGTCAAGATCAAACATCCCACCCCAAGATAACCATCGGGATAACGGGCCTCGCGGCAACCCGAAGCCCCCGAGAAAAAAATTTGATAATTACACTCCACTGGTGGCCTCCATCACAGAGATTTACCACCAAGTCTCAGAAAAGGGCGTCTTTCCCAAAGCCAGACCATTGAAAGGGAGGACTCAGAATGCAAAGGACAGATCTCTGTTTTGTAATTACCACCAAGGTTATGGACACAGAACGCAAGATTGTTACGACCTTAAGGACGCTATTGAACAAGCCATCAGAGACGACAAGTTGAATGAGTTCGTTTAGATCATCTGGGAACCGAGGACTTCCGAGAGGGAACGATCTCCAAGGCCGGAATCCTGGAACCCTAAATACCGAAGGGACGATGATGAACCGGTCATGGAAATCGCTGTGATCACCGGCTCGAATGCCCCGAAGAAATCTAAATCGGCCCTCAAGAAAGACCTGAAGATTCTGGCTGCTGTTCAGACCCCCCTCCGCCATTTCCGAAAGGAAGATTTTAAGTATGGCTTAGTAGACTCCGATTCACCATTGGTGATTTTGGCCAGACTCAGATCGGGCTTGGTTCATAGAATCCTGGTGGATACCGACGGGGACTCGAACATCATGTTCAGAAATGCCTTCAACGACCTTGGCTTCAAAGACAACAATTTAAAGACACACTAACCTGGAGTCATGGGACTCGGCGACAATTTCATCAAACCAGATGGAAGCATCGACCTCCCGATGACTATCGGATCAGGAAAACCAGGAAGACTATTATGGCCGAGTTCGTTGTCTTACAGGACTCCACGGCTTACAATGTCATTTTGGGTCGCAAAACCATCAACGACTTCCGTGGTGCTGTGCTAACCAAATTCCTGGTAACGAAATACGAAGCTGAGTCCGGCAAGGTCGGAACGATCTTTGGTAACCGGGAAGCAGCCTAGAAATATTGCAATGGAAACCTAACTTTACGGAAGCAATCTCAAGAAGCCACTGGGATCTTCCTAGCCGACCTAGATGCCCGACGGTGACTTGGAGAAGGTTCAAATTGGAGACTCACTGGAACGGCATACGTTCCTGAATCGGAACTTACCATATGAACTCAAGCAACAACTCTCTCAGTTCCTCAGGGAAAACGGTGACCTGTTTGCCTTCACTCCGGCAGAGATGCCGGGAATCGATCATTCGATCATGTCGCACTCCCTCGCCGTGAATCCAGATCACCGGCCCTTGGCTCAAAGAAAAAGGCGCATGTCCAATGAAAGGGCTCTCGAGGTTAAAAAGTAGACGAAAGCACTCCTCGAGTCAGGATTTGTCAGAGAACTACCATATTCCACTTGGTTAGCCAACGTCGTCCTCGTTAAGAAAGCCAATGGGAAGTGGAGGATGTGCGTCGAGTACTCCGACCTGAATAAGGCATGCCCAAAAGACGCCTTCCCCCTACCCAATATTGACGGGTTGGTAGATGCCTCATCCGGCTACCAATACCTTTCCTTCATGGATGCCTATTCCGGATATAACCAAATTCCGATGCACAAACCCGACGAAGAGAAAACAGCTTTCATAACACCGGACGAGACCTATTGCTATACGGCCATGCCCTTTGGCCTTAAGAATGCTGGAGTGGCTTACCAGCGCTTGGTAATCAAGATCTTTAAAGATCTAATTAACCGTAAGATCGAAGTCTATATCGACGACATGTTGGTAAAAACAGAAGATCCCACAGACCTCCTGTCCGACCTGAAAGAGGTTTTCGATTCCTTGCACTTACAAGATGCGTCTCAATCCGTTGAAATGCGCCTTCGGAATGGAAGCCGGAAAGTTCTTGGGATTCATGATCACCCAAAGGGGAGTCGAGGCAAACCCTGAGAAGTTCAATGCCATTCTATAATTGCCAAGCCCCTCTAATCTGAAAGAGGTCCAACGGCTAAACGGCAAGCTGACCGCACTCTCTCACTTCCTCGGAGCCTCGGCCAAAAATGCACTTCTCTTCTTCAAACTGATGAAAAAGGGAATTGACTTTGAGTGGACCCCGGAGTGCGAAGAAGCATTCAACAAATTCAAGGCACTACTTGCAGAACCTCCAATCTTCTCAAAACCCATAGAAAGGGAACCTCTATACCTCTACCTCTCTATCACTGATGAATCAATTGCAGCGGCTCTGGTAAGAGAAGACGAATCAGGAGGTCAGATGCCGGTGTATTTCATAAGCCGGGTATTGCATGAAGCCGAATTGAGATACACCAAGATAGAAAAGTTGGCCTTTGCCCTCCTCCTTACGGCTAGGCGCCTACAGCAATACTTCCAAAGCCATGTTATAGTCGTACGGACGGATCAAGCTATTCGGAGTATCCTTCAGAAGCCGGACCTCGCGGGGCGGATGCTTAATTGGGCGGTTGAATTATCCCAGTTCGACATCCAATTTCGACCTAGGACGGCAATCAAGGCACATGCGATGTCCGATTTCGTAGCAGAGATGGCCACGGTGGAGGCGCCAAAAGGCGGAGGAGGAAGCTAGAAACTCCACGTTGACGGATCATCCACCAAAAAGTCGAGAGGAGCTGGGATCATCCTTGAAAGCTCGGAGGGAATCATGATCGAACAATACATCCGATATGAATTCCCGATCTCCAACAACCAAGCTGAATACGAGGCTTTGCTAGCCGGGCTAGCCTTAGCCCAAGAAGTCGGAGCAAAGACCCTCGAGACCTGCATCGACTCGCAAGTGGTAAGTTCTCAGATCAACAGAACCTACCAAGCAAAAGATCCCCTCTTCCAGAGATATTTAGCCAAAGTAAAAGGAATAACGGAGATTTTTTACAAGGTGGTAATATCTCACGTTCCAAGAGAACGGAATGCCAGAGCAGACCTCCTGTCGAAGCTCGCCAACACCAAACCAGGGTCGGGAAATTGATCTTTGTTCCAAGGAACGGTGATGGAACCCTCGATATCCATATCGGAAGTAGACTACTTCCCGATATCCGAGCTCACGACTTGGATGACCCCAATCCACAGTTACCTCGAGAAAGGACAATTGCCGGCGGAACCCAAAGAGGCAAAAATAATAAGGAGGGAGGCCACCAAATTCGTCATCATCTCAGGGCAGCTATACAAAAGAGGCATAGACATGCCATTGTTGAAGTGCTTGAATCCATCTCAAGCCGACTACACGTTAAGGGAGGTCCATGAAGGTTGCTGTGGTCACCACATCGGAGGAAAATCCTTGGTTCGAAAACTCATTTGAGCCGGATACTATTGGCCGAATATGCTAAGAGATGCCATGGAATTCGTGCAAACATGTGAAAAATGCCAAGTCCATGCTGACTTCCACCAAGCACCCCGGGCAAAGATGACTCCCATCTCGGGAGATCGGCCATTCGGCACATGGGGAATCGACCTAGTCGGACCTTTTCCCCTAGCACCCGGCAAGCTGAAGTACCTCATCGTCGCCATTGACTACTACACCAAGTGGATCTAGGCAGAACCCTTAGCCACCATAACGGCGGTACGATGTTGGAAATTTGTATGGAAGCAGATCATCATCGGATTCGGAATACTATCAATCCTCATCACGGATAATGGAACCCAATTTGCAGATTGCAAATTCAAAGAATTGGCCGCGGAATTCGGGATCAACCAACGCTTCTGCTCGGTTGAAGATCCTCAAGCAAACGGCCAAGTGGAAGCATCAAACAAAATCTTAGTGAAAGGGCTGAAGAAGCGACTTGACGACGCCAAAGGCCTTTGGGCGGAAGAGCTAGCTTCGGTCTTATGGTCTTACCGGACGACTCCCCAATCTTCCATGTGGGAAATGCCTTTCCGACTTACCTATGGAGTCGAGGCCATCATCCCCGTGGAAATCGGCGAGCCCAGTCCCCGGTTACTCCTCGGCCCAGAAGACACCACAGCGGAAAGAAACCTGATAGATGAAGTCCGAACCGAGGTGCACTTGGCCGAGCTAGCCTTAAAGCAAAGGATGAGCGTCAGGTACAACAAAGGGATGGTCAAAAGGCACTTTGAGGTCGGTGACCTAGTCCTACGCCGGAACAACATCGGACCCCCTACTCCGGGAGAAGGCAAGTTGACCCCCAATTGGGAGGGACCATACCGTGTGACATCGGACTTAGGAAAAGGAGCCTACAAGCTAGAACGACTCAACGGGAACGAAATCCCCAGAAGCTGGAAAGCTGCCAACCTCCGACGATTCTACCCTTAGACCCCCTTTTTTTTTCATATTTACTTAAGTTTGATGCATTTTCAATTCTAGGATAGTTTCAATCTATATTTGCATTTCCTTTGTTTTTTTTCAAATTCAATGAAGTCGGGTACTTTTTTTCATATCCGAGGTATCCTATACCGGGAGGTCGGAAGGTTTTAATGAGGCTCTAAGTTTCAAAATTTAGCATTCCTAATTACAGCATTACGGTCCAATCCGCCATATACGGTTCCACGAAACCAACTCAAACCACTCTTTACGGTTCAATTTCTTTTCTCTCTACTTCTCCGACTTTACGACTCATACCAAAAGTCAAAGGCAACAACGGTAACTCACGAAACCGGGAACTGATCACTCCCCTCGCAAACTAATTAAAAAATGGCTAAGGCATTTAACTTGGACAAATTTTTATGTTACCCTCCAAAAGGAACGACAGCCCAATTCGGTTCCCGAGTATATGGCTAACCCCATAAGACCAGAACCACTCACGGGAACATATAAATTTCGAAGTTACTAAGAACTACAAAACACGGTTCTTCAATGAATCAAAGTATAAACCAAGCTTGAAATGGCCAAATCTTGACTTGGAACAAGCATCTAAAAAGTTCAAAAACGGCTAAAGGTATTAACAAACAAACTCCATTCTGGAAGTTAGACTTAGCCAAAATTCATCATATAAAAGTTAATTCCGACCCGGTAAAAACACGGCACGACGGAATCAACTCCACAAGTCTAAAACCGAAGGACCCTCCCCAATCAAAGGCACGACGGATCCTCAAAATATATTAATTGTTCAAAAACAAAATACAAAGATATTTAAACTAATCCGGAAGATCCACGATCTTCCCATCAAATATAACCTTAAAAGCTCCAAGTTGGGAGACATCAAACTCAGAAGTAGCAAAGAGACCTGGTCCTTCAGAGCTCGTTCGGTCGCTATAATAGAATCTTCGGCCATCCAAACTAACTCCTCATGGACTTTCTCCGACTCTGCTAAGGAAGCCTCCGCCTTATCAGCATGAGCCTTCTCATCAGAAACCAATTTTCGGAGGTCCTGAATATCCCGGCCAAATTCGGCCTCCCGATCCTTCCGACGCTCCACCTCTTGGTCCCTCTCCCTCCCCAAAGCCTCCAACCTCCCAGACAAGGACTTCAAGCCACCCTCGGCCTTCACCTTCGCCTGCTAAGCCCCCAACTTCTCCTTCTCAGCCTCAATCCTTTGAAGGTTCAGCGCCTTCAAATCACCATTGAGCTTCACGCACTGATCCTCCCATTGGTCGGCTGCCGTCAAGCGAGGCTCAATGGACTTCATGATAGTAGCAGCCCGAAGGGAAGCCCACTCCGCCCATCAAATGCTCTCCATCGAATCATAATCCCTTAATACTTCCTGAGCACGAGGACCCAAAAGGTTGGTCTCGATAAAACCGGAAGCATCAAAGGAACGATCCATCGAGCAGAACTCTCGAATCGCTCCCTCGTAAACCCGGGGCCTCTTAGGATCAGCGGAGGTATCATCGGCAGGGCGCTTCCCAAGACGAGGCTGAGGGGAAGAAGGAGAAGAAGGAAGAAACTCCTCTTGCGCAAGAGAAGACACCTCGTGGATTGGCTCTCCCCCACTGCCGACGTTACTCGAGGAAGACGGGAGTACCGCTGGCCGAAATCGGCTGAGGATCGGTGGGAGGCTTAGATGCACCAGGGGCAGGAACAGAAACGGCCGGCACGGATCTAGACGAACACAGGCGAATCAAGCGACGAAGGCGCTCCAAAGTGACCTCTTTCCCGGCCATCCCAACTACAAAAGAACAAAAACATGTCAAACAAAGGTAAAGGAAGATAAAAACGAATGAAAAGGAAAAACTAGAAAAAAAATGAACCAATGGCTTCACGAGCTTCCGAGGGATTGCTCAAAACGGTCTTAGGTTTCAAGTTCCGCTTGGAAAAAAACCTGACCAAAATATCCGCAGTATACTTTTGATCGGCGTTAAGCCCCTTATAGGTAACCAGGACATAATCCATACAGGCATCCCGACTCCAATATGGAGGGAACCGCCCTTGGCCCTCCAGACTCAGCCAGAAAGGGCGGTGTTCGCCGACAGGAAAAATCTTGAAGAAATGTCCTTTAAAATCGTGGAAAGAATCTTCATACAGACCAAAGATCTTTCGATGTTTACCAGGGCGAACCGACATATACCCTTTCTTGGTTTTGCCCTCGGTATTGGGAGAGAAGAAAGTAAATAAATATAGAAAAACTTTGGGATCCTGGGGAGCTCCAGAGATTCGGTCACCAGCTCGAAGCACCGAATCCCCGATTCAGCAACCTTTGCTGAAAATCGGAAAAGGGCACCCTAATCCCAAACTCGGTGAACATCACCTCATTCACCAGCCAATTGGGGACGGTGGGGTGATCCAAGTTCAGGTAGCAAACCCGATCCCCAGGGCGGGCTTCCTCCACCCTATACCGCCTCTCTAATTCTCCTCCTCCGAAGATCACCCCACTGAGCTTCAGCTCATCGAGGTACCCTTGTGAAAGGACCGGCGGAGCCCCCAACACATCACGGGTAACCCAACGGTAGATGGTGGACAACTCATGCAGCACCTGGGCCGCCTCCACCACCCGAACCGCCACCTCCTGATTCTCTGACTGATTCTCGACCATTTTTAAACCTAACCAAGAAGAACACCACCACGTGAGGCCATTTACCGAGAGAAGTTACAATTAAGCAGAAATAGAGGAAGAAAATAAAGAGAAAAATGGCCTACAACGGCGGCGCAACACGGCCGAGAATTGCCAAAGAAAGATGACGGAGGGAGATACCAGAGATCACCAACAGAAAAACAACAAATCTAAAAAACAAAAAATACAAGTATAAAGCAAGGGTGATTACCTGGAAATGATGAACAACGAGGAGGAGAAGAGCACAAATTTTCTGAAAGTGGATGAGGAACAACAAAAATGGAGCAATAGGGAGAGAGAGGTTTTTCGGAAGAAGTGAGCAGCAAGAAATGGAGAAGAGATGGAGAGAAAAATCGAAAAGTTGAAACTGTTCTCCCCTCTCCTCCTATAATTTGAATTCAAAGAGGAGAAAAACGGGGAAAACCGTTCTCCTTCCCTAAATTCTTCATAATAACGGAGGGCATTACGGTAAAAGTAAAACGGGGTTTTTCACTCCATCATTAAGGCACGAATACCAAGAGCCTACTCCCTCTCTCTCCCACGATCTTCAATAACTGACATCAACCATCAAATCCAACTGACCTCTTACCTTCAGAAACTTCCAGAAGAAGTCTTCATGATTCGGCGTTACGACGCCACGATACTCGGGGCAAGCTTAAACAACTCGCGAAGCCCGGAACGTCGGCCTTCGTGAGTTCAGGGCAACTATTCCGGATATTGGGCCTGGACGGCCCAAATCCCCCAAAGACACATATTGAACCTCGGTCACTGTTCAATAACTATGACCCATGTACTATGCGGCCCATAATCTCGCTCGCATGGAATCAAGATATATCAATAATGATCTCGTACGGATTTATCCTCCCACAATCTCGCTCGATAAATCTATACGGAATCAGATCACACTCGTGATGATTCCCTACAGATTAACTCCCTAAATAAACAGATTATCACAGGCATATAAAGAGGAGATCCGTTCTCCTCTCAGGTACGTCTTCTAAACCCTACCCCATTGCTCGCATTAGGAGAGTTCCTAAATCCTTATTTGGCGGAGCTCTGCTAGTGCATACCCACCTTTCACATAAACCACCAACCTTTCGTCTTGGCACCTCCGATTACGCTGTAGTCCCAAACCCCTCGAAGGTACATTCCGTGCAAGAAGAAATTAAGTCATTTGTATATAAAAATATGTAAATAATTTTTTAATAAAAGTATAATTATATGGTCATATTGAATACAAAAATTATTTTTCACATTATATTCTATGGCATTTTTTAAAAGATATATATTATTTATTTATTTACATAAAATAAAATAGTTACATAGATTATTATTAATAAAAAGTAACTATATTATACTTTTAAGATTTTAATTAAAAAACTTCATTTTAATAATAATATGAAATATATACATACAATTTTTATACACGCGTATACTTGTTTGTACAAAAAGTTAAGAAACTATTTTTGGGGAAAAAAAGTCAAATTATTTTTTAATTCTAACATGAAATAACTAAAATATAATTTTATCCTATTTTAAATATCACTGTAGCTAATCCTTTATTAATCCTTTGGTGTTGCATAGTAAATTGTGGCGAAGTGTGGGAGTGGATTAGCAGACAATAATGGGACGTCAAAAAAAAGAACAGACATTAGTGTCTTATAATAATGACATTTAATGTGTATGCAAAATTTAAACCAATGCTTTATTGTCAAGTATAAACCCTCTAATTAGTGAAGGGTAACATAGAAGTCACCTCAATTTAATTCCGATTGTATAACTCATAGGTTAAATAAGTTCAGCCCAAACGCGCATTGTTTAGCTTGGCATGTACCCTCCTTCTTTTTAGTAATATTAATTCTCTTTCTCGTTAACTAACTTTTCAGACTTTAGATAATTTAATATATGATAAATTTCTTTTTTATTTGTTTAGATATCATGTAAAAATATGCAAAAAACTAATTATGTTCCATTTAAAATAAAAAAGTCACACAAGTCAACCAATATTGGTCATTTTAACTATATATTGTTTTTTTTTTATAACTATCAAAAATATATATTTTCATAACTACTTTACTAAAAATTGGCTATCAAAATTAGTCTCTTACATATAAAATACGCATTGCACTATATATATATAAAAGGCATAGGGACACATTTATTTCAATTTTTTTTTGTAAGACATAGATACGTACCTCATATACTTGTATATATAAATTATAATGTATTTGTTATAAAATTTTTATTGCCAAAAAAATTTCAAGGGGGAGCAAAAGTATATTAAAATAAAATTTGAGGAATATCGACATTTATAATATATAATGGGATAAAGACATTAGAAAGAATTGATGCAGAATTTTTTTTTCTAAAATATTTTTCATTATATATATATATATATACATATATATATATATATATATATATATATATATTATACACAACCAAGTTTTTTTAGTAACCAAGCTCAACCAAGCTAGGATGATTCACGGGCCTCTTAGCTTTCAACATCAGTTTGTTATTTTTTGTTTTTTCGTTTTTAGCAATCTCCCTTTTTTCGCCTAACTTTTTTCACTAAACATTCAATTTTGATTTTGCCAAATCGCTTCCCCTATTTTTCTTACTCAAGAAATTCACCGCCGCTGTCTCTCCCTCAACTCATCGGGTCGAATGCATTGTTTTCATTTTTGCTAAAGATGGATGACATGAATTACACGTTGGTTTCTGAGTCCTCGTATGAATCAGAATCGATTATGCAGGTAAAAGGAAACCATTATACGTTTGTTCACTGATTTAGGTATCAATGTATCCTTCGTGTGATTTGATGTTGAATATGAGTTAGTTTGTTGTTTTCAATAGTTCTTTTTTTGGATTATGAATTACGACTTCTCGTTCGTTTGGATGAATGTGTATCAGATTCGATTGTTTCATACGCATTTTTGATACAACAATTTCGTTTCTCTCTTATATGAAAATCCGTTTCCGCGTGACATGCAAATCCATTTCTTATCCACGTGAATAATCTGTTTTGAGCCTGTTTTGCAAAATCGGTTTTTTTCTCCCTGAAATTCCGGTTCTATTCTAATTGTTCTGATTCGTAGTTGGTGCCATTTTCACACATTTCCGTTTCTTTTCTGTTGTGAAATCCGTTTCTTTTTTTGGCATCTAATCGCGTTTCTATTTTTTGTTCTGTTTTTGTGCATACATGACCGTGGCATTTTTTAGTGTTTTCCATTTCTTTTTTTTACTGTTTTCTACTTTTTTCAGCAGTTTCCACACGACGTTGATGATGAGTATACTCCGATGGCTGGAATGACTTTCCCAACACTTGAAGAAGCTGCTGCTTTCTATAAGGGATATGCTAAACGTGCAGGGTTTTCCACCAAAATAAGAAACACCAATAGGTGTAAGGAGACAAAGGAACTTAAGAATCAACTAATCACATGTAATAGAGAGGGGAAATGGGTGTCTGAAATACCTTACGTTGAGAAGACAAACCCTACGTGCGGTGCAAACTGTCCTGCGCGAATTTATGTGCATCCAGTGAAGGAAACAAGGATCTGGTGTATTTCAAAGATTGTTCTTCACCATTCACATCCATGCTGTCCTTATGATGCCCAGATGTTACCTCAGCACAGGGAACTCAGCATGCAAGTTCGTTGCATTATTGAAAACAACGATCATTCCGGCATTAGACCAAATCAAACATATAAATCA
>JASCZI010060655.1:34482-46285 GCA_036250425.1 Stylosanthes scabra | reverse complement strand
TTTTATAATATATAATTATGTTACTATAACAAGATAAATATATGATGGAGTAAAATATGCATTTTTGTTTAGTTTAAATTATGTATATTTTTTTAGAAATTTTAAACTTATTTAAATCTTATTTAATTTCTTATAATAATAACACTAACTAATTAATAAAAACTTATTTATAAGAATATTATTAAAAATGATGTGCATATGCAATAAATAAATAGAAAGATTAAATTTTTTTTTTTGTAGATATAAAATTTTCTTTTTTTTCTTCATTTAAATTCATCCTCAAAATCAAACCCTTGCACATCTTACTTCGTAAATCATATGCATTGTTATATTACTAAGATTGGAATAAACAATGAAAATTGTTCAATTAATATATCAAGTCATATTGTTATTGTTTTATAAAATAATTATTTGTATCATAAATTTTTTAAATTAAACTAGTTTCTTCAATTATGTAACAATAATTTTTATTAAATTTGTTTGCATAAAAATGAATAGAAAATTAATAGGTTTAAAGAATATTAATAATTTTTGTATTTATGAAATAAAAATTTGAAAAAAAATCATTTTATGGGCCAATTTGATTTGGGTTCATTAAATTTCAGGGACTAAAATGAGCCACGAGTGAAATTTCGGGGGCCTTTTTGAGTTAAGAACAATGATAATATAGTAGTGACATGTGGACAAATAATGACGTGACACGTGGACAAATCATGTTATGACACGTGGCACTCTTGTCCACATTAGCATGCCACGTGTCACTAACTGACATGTGTCATTCGATTTCACGTGGTCGAATCTCCTTTGGACACGTGGCATTGGTTGTCCACATCAGCATGCCACGTCAACACGCCGTTAATGGAAAATCATCCAGGGACCAACGTGACTCACAGTTTAAAATTTCGGGGGCCAAATTGAGTAACTTGAAATTTCAGGGACTAATTTGAATTGCGATTCAAATTTCGAGAGCCAATTTGAGATTTAACTCTAGTTTTGATCTTCTTCTTCCATTCTCAACGAAGCAATGATGAAGAACGAATACGGAAAAAAAACTCACAAATGATGGGGACGAATTACGACAGTGATTAGACGAAAGAGAAGAAGAAAGCATATTCAAAAATATTGAGTTGATAAAAAAGGAAGGCGTTGATTTCGTATAAATTTCTAATTGATTGCGAAATTCAAAAAACAAACCTAGCTATTTATATATAAAGGCATTATATGTTTAGGTAGTGTTTGGTTCATGGTTGTATACACCTATGATATAGACCCGGTTACACATGTACATTGTTTCGTTAGGAAGATAATTTTTTATTGGACAACCCTCAATGGTTGTGTACACCTATGATATAGACCCAATTATACATGTATATTGTTTTGTTTGGGAGATAATTTTTTATTGGACAGTCCTCAATTTTAAGTTTATTATTTACGTATATACTCAGATACACATTATATTCTTTCGTTTTATTTAATTAGAGAGATTTAGGATTCTATATTCTTCACTAAAAAATAGAACTCGAGTGTAGCTTCTTATAAGAGTAGTAGTGCAATCATTTGATCCAGGTCTCAGCCTCTATCTATGATAGAGGACCAAACCTACAGCCCATCTAACGATAGCAATGGAATCACCTTTTTTTTTGGTCCGAATACTGAAATCACTTTTATGTATGGTTTTTTTGAATCCCAAGATCCAGTTTCCAGGCCCAAGCATATTCCTAGAGGTCGGCAATATAGGCTGACCAAAACCCCAAATTCTTAGGTAGTGTTTGTTTTAAAGGACTCTGATTAAATTGGAAGGACTAAAATTTAGTATTATTGTATTTGATGAGCAGAAATTGAAACTAAAAATTCAGTCTTAATCTCAAATTTTTAATATTTTCAGTACCTCAAAATAGTAAAGACTACAAAATTAAAAACTGGAACTGAAATTTTTCAACATCACTCTTTTTCTTCTCTATCGCTCATCCCTCCTCCTGTTGGCTCTTTTCCACCACCACCACTCCTCTTCTTCTTCACCCCACTATAATCATTCTTCTTCTCCACAGCCATCTCTTCTCTCTCTCCAATTTATAGGCCCACTGTGGGCTAATAATTTGTTAGACCCATTTTTTGTTCTTTATCACATTGCATATTCCAGTGAAGTTCCGGAGATTCCATGGTTTCTATACGAAAAAGCAAGGAATTTCTTGGGAAGTGTGTAAGGTGAAATCCACAAGAAAGATGTATGGCTACTCAATTTCTTAGTCATTCGTTTCTATTTCTCGGAGAATTCAATTCCATGAAGGTGGAATCAAATAATCAATAAGCTTATCATCATCGCCAACGAGTATTCTTGAGCATGGGTTTTGGAGTGTTGATTAGTATGTCAGAACTGAGAACGTCATTGTTGTAGAGGGGAGGCAGATTTGAAAAAAGGGATGATGGGATTAGGTTAATGGGGTATTTTAGGAAGGATAATGCCATTTGAACAAGTGATTTTGGCTAACCAATTTTAATCAAGTGATTTATTTCTATGCTAAATAGAATATTATTTCAGTGTCAAATAGTATAAAAAATTACATATAAATAAAGTTTTATTTGACATCGAAATAACATTAAAATAAATGACTTAATCAGACTTAATTGGTCAAAATCACTTGTTTATATAAAATTATTATTTTAATAATTTTTATTGTTTTAGTCTTTACATTTTTTAATTTTGTACACATTACACCAAACACAGTTTGCAAACCTAATTTTTTTGACTTACACCCGTGACACACCCACACAACTTCACACACTACGTCTATGTGTCACAATATACACTAACCAAAGAGAGCCTAATTATACGAGAATGCTACCTCATCAACAACACCATCAAATCCAATGCCATGATGGGGCTTTATTTTTTTGGACATGGCGTGGGCCGAGAATAGAGGAGGCTTTACGTAGTTCACCAGTGCAGATTCTTGAAATGTTAATAGAAGTTTGAAATGGGACGCTTTAAAGCCCATGATATACTGCAGGTGCCTGGATCCTAAATATAGAATCATGAATCAAGTTATTCCAAAAAAAAAAAAGGTTCTAGAAAGGGTTAAAATACCAAAAAACATAAATCATGAATCAAGTGCCAAAATCATTGTACAAAAAAGAAAAAAGATATTCATGAGTGAGGTGCCATGGAGTGCCAACTGCCAAACATGAAGTTGGTTTGGCTTTTTTATTTAAATAAAAAATTTACAAAATTTAAATTTGAGTAAAAGTATGAAAATTTTGAAGATAGAATAAGTAAAAGAGAAAATACTACTTCCCTCTCCAGAGATATGTTAATATTTCATTCTCCTCCCCTCCATTTTAAAAATATCCACTTTAACTCATTTTCTAAACATCGTTAAAATTGTAAACAGAATATTCTTCTTAAAAATTCAATATATATGGGTTTATTAAAGGATTGAGATACTGATTTTTAGATTTGGAATTTATTCATCTTTATTATTTTTTGTATTTTAAAGTTATGTAAAACTTATTTTTTTGGTGATTTATGGAAGTTATTATTTATTAATCTTAACTGTTCTACATATTAATTAGCAACACTTTTAAATTTCATGTTAAAATAATATATATTGTTAAATAGTATAATATTAAAACTTATTTTAATCACTAATAAAATTTAAAAGTTATTTTGGTCATTTCAATGGTTAGAAATATATTTAATCTAAGGGGTACATTTGTAAAATACAATTTAAAAAAAGCTAAAGTTTTTTTTGGTGTAAAAGAAAAAAGCTAAATTTAACGTTAACTATTTAGAGTTAACGGAAAATTTTTTGAAAGGGCTCAAAAGGATTTTTTCAAAAACTATAAGAAATGGGATTGAACATTTTCAAAATGGAGGAAAGGATAGTGGAATATTAGCATCTCTTATAAGAGAAAAGTGATATTTTCTCTAAGAAAAAATAAAAAGAAAAACTACATTAATAATTTCCCAATTAAATATAGTATAAAATGGTCAAAGTAGAAACCAAACTATGCAGTGTAGCTAATTTGTTCCCTTCGTGTGTTATTGGCAGTGCCTAATTAGACTAAAGACGTAAATTTTACATAATGTGCTTGTGAAATTTCTCTTTTTGAAGATTATTGATTAATAATTTTTCTTTAAATAAAAACGAAGCCAAATATTTTGATGTTGAACTTGAATCAAAACTTTTAGTAAAAAAGAAAGAATTGTCAAACAAACTACAAAACAGTCATTAGTTTGGTCAAGCTCTTATAAATTTCTCGCAAAATAAGAAGTGTTATCCACGGTACTAACGAGCAGCCGGCGAAATTCAAATTTTTAAATTTAGTGTGAAGAATTTATTTCAAAAAGTGGTATTTTTAACAAGTGATGACAGATAATTATATTTTAAAATTATTATATTTAACTTAATATTTATAATTTTATATAAATAATATATATATAATTATATATTTATAAATAATAGCAAAAATTAAAATTAAAATTATAACTAAATACCAAATTTTAAGCTTGAGCCACAAATAAAATTCATTTACTCTCCACATGCATCACCCCTAATCAATTATTGCAGCCAAAAAAATAAAACTGCCAAGAAAACAAACACCGCCATCCATCCACAAAGAGCAATCACTGTCATCACCCTAACAAATGAAATAAACAAACATCTCCAATTCCCAACCACTTTTCACTCAAACAAATTATGAAACCAAGACCAAAACCAAAATTTAAATAAATAAATAAATAAGTAACAATCAAAACCAAACACAACGGAAAGCATAACCACACATGTATCATTAATAATTCTTACTATTATTAGTCACACTACAATTCATCACTCTCTTCTTGAATCCCAATCAATCATGAACAACCCAACCACCACTCGCACTCCATCGCCGCCGATGCCGCCGCCACCACCACAGTTCTTTTTCTATGCTTCCACGCTCTCCCCCGCGCAAATTGCCATGCTCAATTCCCCGCCGCCGCCTTTTCCGGGCGGTTCGAGCTCCTTCGACCTCTCTCCGCTCGAATTCCTCCTCGCCATCGTTGCCATGGTCACAGTCCCCGCCATAATCTACACCTTCATCTTCGCCTACGGCTGTCCTTCTTGTCTCCGGCGATCGGAGCGAAACTCCGGCAATCACTCCGGTGAGCCGTGCGACGGAGACAGCGTTGTCACCGCCACCGCTGTTGCTGAATTTCGGTACCAGAAGGACTCTCACGTGAAGGAGATCGGCGGTGAGTGTCCGGTATGCTTGTCGGCTTTCGCCGACGACGAGAAACTCCAGCAACTTAGCGATTGTAAGCATTTGTTTCACGCAGAGTGCATCAACTTGTGGCTGAGCAACCACACGAATTGCCCGATTTGTCGCTCCACCGTCGCCGGCGCCGGCAGAAAGCGGCCTAGTAGTTCGTCTGCTCCGGCTAGAGATCAGGATTTTCATCAAGGTCTTCCTGATGCATCCGGTTTGGTTTGAACGTTTAATTTCTTTTCTTTCCCATTTTTTTTAAGCAAAAAATTTCTTTAAAGTAAGTATATAGAAATTGTTGCGAGGTTTAAAGGTGTGCAGTGGAATTTGGAATTGGATATAGAGAAAAGGAAAATCAAAAGGATGAAAGTTTGTTAGGGAAAGATTTAAAATCACAGTCCATATATTTTTCTTTGAATATGAATATACTGTCCTAACTCCTAACGGGTAAATGATAAATCATAAGGAAGAAAGATGCATTTGATACTTGATAGTTCCATGAAACATTTATAAACTTTAGCAATTGAATAATTGATTTAGCAAAATCTCTGTATCTATGTATAGAGATAACAATTAAAATAGTCTCCCTTTTTTTTTTTCCTAGTCAAAATGGTCCTTGGTTTGAAACTGGAACTTACAATGGTCCCTTCATCAATCATCAAGTGGACGCCGATAACAGAAATTCTACTCGGCACATTAATTTCGGTCATCAATGTTTACTTGGTGATTATTGACCTCCTAATTTGATTTACGTTGTAAAACTGAGGGACTATTTTGATTATCAAGTTAGAATTGATGGACCATTTTGATGGTTATCTCTCTGTGTATGTGTAGTTAGCTGAAACAAAATGGCTAAATGAAGCTAGCTAAGCCATTTTAATATCGTAGTGATTCTCATTTTGCTTGAGCATGTTTCCGGGTTTCAGTTGATCATAATAATGAAAAATGGAATTTATTTTAATAACTGTTAATATGAATTTAAAGTGTTAAACTATGTTGAATGAAATTGTGATTAAATGAAGTAAGAGTGATCACTGGTTTGGTTACTTACTCTGCAACTCTAGTCATTTGAACCACGTGATCTGTTAAGTTTGTTAAGAGTTGGTTGGCACACTTGCCATGTTGGCAGCTTAGTTAATTGCAAAATTAGTTAAGTTAACTAACAAGAATTAGTTGGTGAAGTTGAGAATTGACCTTAGTTAACTTAACTAATACAACTAACTTTCTGATTTCTCACTAGTCTCTCTGCAATTCTCTGCTCCTTTCTCAAGCTAGATTCTGATCCTCACTACCAAATTCAACAAACAATAGTAGGAATCAATCAAGGTGTTGAATGAGTTCGTGAGAGAGGAAGAGGAAAAATGAGACGAGAAGAAAAACTCCATGAAACTAAAGGATTTGTGACCAGAGAGAAAAATGCTCTCAAAGTCTGTAAAAATTTTATTACTTCTATAATCGCCTTACTAATTCTATGTTCTGTAATATAAATAGCAAATTCCTAACTAATTGTAATTAAGTTTATTCCTAATTATAGTTGTCAACTAATGCTACTTCTAACCAACTATGATAACATCCTAACAAACTTTTATGCTGCGTCAGCCTAATTACACTTCTATACAATTACTACTTAACTAATTTTCAATTCCATCTTTACGTTATATAGTTGGAATCAAGTTAGAAGTTTTTTCTTAAAAAAAATTAAATTTTTTTTTGTTTTTGGTCCAGTACCAGAGTAATCATTCGCTAGTTATACTGTTACAGTTCATTCTAGAGATAAAGTAATTGAATTGATACAGTTTAATGATACTTGGAACGTTGACTTTGTAGAACCAAATTTTTGCCATTGCCTTGTTGACGAAGTTTGAAGAAGATGAAAGAATTCTGTACGTGTTTGGTAGTTTTGGTATTAACGGACCGTGATTGATTATCACATGAAAAACAATAAAACCCACCAGCCAACCCACATGTCATGGGTTAATATCTTCTTCTTTTTTTCTAACTTATTTTTGGTCTTAGGTAATGTTGTTTGAACTCAAACCAATCCATAAAACCAAACCAACCCATAATTTTTTTTTTTTTGTTAGACTGGACGATAATAGGAAGCCTACGTTGGTAAGTCCATGAGAGTCAAAGAAACTCTAATCCAATCTCCCTTCTCTCCTTGCCTACCCCACTTTTATTCACGTCGCCACCAGTCGCACCTTCTCCTCCTCCTCTCTGCCGTCACTCCGCCGTTTACCGCCCTCACTCCTCATATTGTTCGAGTACTAAGAACTCTACCTCCATTCATGGAACGCTAGGATCGTAGAGGCTTTACAAGCTTCAAGCACAAGAATCATCGTCGTCACTTATGTCTCAATGGATGTGCTCTCCTTTGCCGCCCAGTCCAAATCCTCACGCCTAAGGTTCTTCCTCCTCAACGAAGAATTCCTCCTCTAAGTCCTCATCGAGATACAATAAAACCCGCATCTTCTTCTTCTTCACACGATCTCGGCCGCCGCCGCTTCGTCGACTTCGTCTTCTTCATCTTCTTGCTGCCGCTGACGCTACTTCTTTTTCTTCGTGCGTCCTTGTTTAGCGGTGGTGGTGGTTGTGACTAGTGAGATCTTCTTCTTCTTCACCCGTCGACGCTTCGTCTACTTCGTCTTCTTCATCTTCTTGTCGCCGCTGCCACTGCCGCTGTTTCTTCTTCTTCTTCGTGCGTCCCTATCTGGTGGTGGTGGTGGTGGTGAGATCTTTTTCTTCTTCTCCCCTGTACGATGATGGTGCTGGTTAGGTTATGGATGATAACTTGTATTATGTTCGGATGATAAATTGTATTAATTTCGGATAATAACTCTTTTTTTTTTCTTTTTAATTGTTGTGCTAGTGAGGGCTGTGGTTAGTAGTGATGAGGTTACAGATGACAATTTTAATCTGTTTCGGATGATAACTCTCTTTAGTTTCGGATGATAACTTTGGTCAATTTTAAATGATAACTCCTAATTGATTTATTGGCTCCCTAATGGTTCCATAATGTTGGTTCCGTAGCATTGTCCTTAATAAATTAGTAAATAGTCAAAAACAAATGAACATCCCTTAGAATTTATTATGTAGTTAATACAAAAAAAAATTCTTAAGCAAATTGGTTGATCTAGTGGTTAGCTCACTAGTCTCAGGGACTCGAATCCCGCCCTGTGCAAGCAGCAACTCACTGGTCAGCAACAAATCCTTAAATGAAGTTCGAATCTGTGATGTATTTGTCCTTAGCCTATCGGAAGACTGAGGAATACTGTGAATTTTTTTTTTTTTGGATTTTAAGTTCATCTTTAAATTGAGTCTTTTTTTTATGACTAAGAAACAAAACAGAAAGCAAGAAGTCGAAGTACCCCTAGCTAAGAAATCAGCCACTAATAAGTTGGCCGAGCGTTAGATAAGCGAGAGCCGCACAGACAAATCACGTAGAAGAGTGTCCTTGATCTTCAAGACCAAATTACGATGATCACACAAATGAAAGGAATCATGATGGATTAATGAGTGAGCCTCGAAGCAGTTAATCTCACAGAAGACATTTCTAAAGCCTGATTCCCAAGCAAAATACAAATCATTCCAAATTGCCAAAAGTTCAGAATGGAGACTCGAAGTAGCCTGAGTACTGCCAGAATAACCCCACAAACAATTCTCACTTGGGCTCCTAATAATGCAACCAAAGCCTCCTAACTGACAATGAAGAAGGAAGATACCTTCACAATTTACTTTCACAAAATTGAGGGGGAGGAATTCAGTCCAAACCAAAGTGAGGAGAAAAAGTGGAAGGAGAAGATAAAGAAAAGAAAGCACACTCATTAGCACTAAGATGAAACAACCTCACAACTTTATTTGTATTCCAAGGGTTTTCGGGACAAAAAATATCATTATTTTTATTCTCACAACTTGAGTTTATTTTATGGTTTAATATTGCATTTTTAAGAATTATATTTCAATAAGAATTATACTTGAAGATGTAGTTTTTGGAAAAAAAAAATTTAAATAAATAAAATTTAATCGATATTTACCAAAATTCATTGTTGTAAGATTAATTTTCATTTTCCATTGTATTACCAGTACCGGCCTAAGGCGGTACTGGGTTCATTCCAATACCGCCTAAAGCCAGTACTGACATAAAAAAATTTCAAATATTTTAAATCAATACCGGCCTATCATGGGCCGTACTGCCTTGATACCAATACCGGCCTATCATGGGCCGATACTGCCTTGAGTTATACCAATTCAAAACACTCACTTTTTTTTTAATTTTCAAGAACGCCTCTCCACTTTGTTTTACGATTTTCAAGAAGTCATTGAGTACTGCTGTGTTATAAATGATAACATATTCCAAATCCACAGATTGTAATTAAAGTTTTGGAAATGTAAGATTTTATTTAATTCTTTTACTTTACATTATTAAATAATTATTGCTGGAATTTTTTTAATAATAATAAATTTAGTTTTATTTTAACTCATTATTTTTCATGAGTACTTTAATATCTTGGGGGTGAGTACTCTTTATGCATAAATAATAATTGAGAAATAAAAATTATAAATACCCATTACATTCATTTAAAATTTTTTTCTTTAATTATTTTGATTGGGTATGTAATTGAGAAAGCAGAAATAATTAATAAAAAAAGAATTGTTGCCAAAAATGACACAGTCCATTTATTTCTTTTGAAAGAAACGAAGCAGGTTGGTTTCTTCCCAACAGATTTTTCCAACATATATAAAATAAATAATAAATAAAACACTAGAACATTTAATTAGGATTAAGAGATATGGGAATAAACGCAGTACCGATCCATCTAAGAGCGGTACTGGAGTACCGCCTTAGGCCGGTACTGGGCTATTTAAAAAAAAAAAAAAACCAGTACCCGCTTTGGGTGGTACTGGAATGAATCCAATACCATCTTAGACCGATACTGATAATACAATGTAAAGTGATAAATAATCTTAGGAGAATGGATTTTGGTAAATAATGATTAAATTTTATTTATTTAAAAAAATTTTCCATAGTTTTTGAGAATTTTAATAAATTAGTTTCTTTAATTTTAAGATTGATATAGGATATTAATCCTTTCATAGTTTCATTACTAAATTAGTGTCATTATTTGTTAGACTAATTCGATGTTCAACACTTTAAGAAACTTAATTAATATCATAAATATATATTTTAGGAAAAAAATTAATACCATACGATTCTTTCTAATTTTGTACAAAATTTGAGATGTCTCCCCTTTACCAACAAATTAGAGAAATGATATTGGCACCAATGACAATTTTTAATCTTCTCTTATTTTTGTTATCAATTATTTTTAATATTAAAAGTAAAAAATATAAAATAGTATACACAGCATTTTCTCTATAAATTCAAACACAGATTACTTACAAGCGTTGAAGTTGAGGCTGTCTTATAAAACATTAGCAGAGAGCTTTTTCGTTGGAAGTCTCTCTCCTTGTTGGTATGTCATTTTTTTTTTGTGATATTTTTATTTTCTCTCTTTTCGTTTTATTTACTTGGTCATTGCCCACTTCTTTCTCATTTATTTATTTGTTAATTTATTTTTTATAAAATATATATTTTTTCTAAAAATTTTAAAAATCTTTCGACATTTCATTAATTTGTTTAATTCAATTTACATTTTTTAAATAAATTTTAGTTTTACTCTAATCGCCTACATTTATTTTTATATCCACTTTTACCATGCATGTTCTTATTTGTTGTTTCTCTTTCTTTTATTAGTAACATTTTAATCAGGTAAAATATAGTTTCTTCCTTAATTAGAGTTTATGAAAAATTAAAAATACTTTTAGTATTTAATTTCTTTTAATTTTCTCCCGAACATTTTAAATATATATTTCAATTATATATTTTCGGGAGGTTCATGACAATTATATGTTTATGTGTCATAATGCATAGCAACAATAGCTAGGTTGGTAAGTCAACATAAAATTGTGATTGTGATGTTATACAGCAAAAACATTATTAATATCAACCAACACTACTCTCTCGTATCGATGCCTCCATCTTTCCTCCTCTATTATCTCATTCAACCCTTGTTGATTAGTATTGGTTATATAGATGTTTGATTATCTAGCACTATTCTGTTTGTTATATATTGTTTTGAAAAATTTTCTACTATAAAATAAATAAAATGACTATTTTCAAAAGAAAAATAAAAACACATTAAATACGAGAATTCGTTTTTTAATTGACGGTTGGTTACGGTTTGCCTAGTAATGCGGCAAACCGTGACTATGGGCGCAGTTCACCTAATGTCTCGGCGAACTGCAGCCAGTTAGGGTTGATATAAATAGCCCTATAAACTATGTTACAATATGCATGCAAGGTTTTTATGATTAAATTTTGATGAATGACAACCATTATGTAATTGATGACAACCATCGAAAGATTTGAGGATCCACTTGAAAGCAAAACAACAACTACGACGAGAACACAAAGTCCGCAAGGTTGAAGACGTTTTAGAGTCTTAGAACTTAGGTAAACTCTTGTCAAAAACCAAATTAAATTATCCCTCTCACACAC
>JASCZI010060655.1:14433-32411 GCA_036250425.1 Stylosanthes scabra | reverse complement strand
GAATTGCACAGCTCTCCTGATGCTATATGTCTTAACTGCCATGAGAACTTCCTCCTTGTTCTCAAATTGTTGACCAACCTCAAACTCAGCCGTCGGATCATCATCAAAGCCCCCTGACCCAAGCAGACATCCGAATTCATCGCATCAAGATTCAGTGTGGAAAAGTGATCTGGATATTCGTACGGTTGAGAAATAGTGGGTTGTGCCAATGACACCTGTGAAATTCTCAACGAGTTTAACTCTTCCTCATCTTCGTCTCTTCCATCATCTTGATCGGGGTCAAGATGGAAGGGTTCAGTCATCGGATCTCCAGCCACGGATCCCTCATGGCTTTCAAACTCCTCAAGCAACATGCCCTATAGCGGTTCACTATCGACCCCGTAATTAAACCCCTCGTTGCTGCCACCAGGTGAGTCATTCAAATTAAACATCATTCTTCTAATATTTCTGCTCGCAGGTCCGGCTGATTGTGTGTCAGCACCAGCATTAGCGGAAACCCCCTCAGAACGATCAACTAGACAAACAAATAACTCAATTAATAGAATCGTTGAAAAATGCTTATTCCAACCGCGAATTAATTTGACGTCATCATCGTCACGTAATCGATATCTGTGGCAAACAACAAACATCATGGTTATTTAACCACTGAACTAATAAATAAAATTTCGTTACCGCATCTATTATAATCAAATTGACAAAGTCTTTCTTAGCTATAGATTATTACTTCTTGAACTGAAAATTGCCATCAACTTTCATAGGATATCTATAGTAGATTTTCGTCACACGTTTCGTGTCTTGCACCCTAATGGCGTGTGCAACAAAATTCTTCAGCGCCACTAAAGATTTCACATCTCGTGGCATTCGTATGAACAGCGGTTGGCTAGAACAAAACACAACTGACCCATTATGGTCTGCCGTGACTTCGCTATCATAATGAATTGATAATAACGGAGACTCAGACATTTTAATTACTAAAAAACATAAATCTAATAACTAAATAGAGTAAAAAAAATGAAAAGTAAAAAAATGGAAAACTAAAAGGAAACGGAAGAAAGATGAAGAAGTGGTAAATAGAGTGGTAGAGTGAATTGTGTGTGCTTACTGGGCTTGGTTTGCTCTTTATTTATAGGCCAAAAATGGTCACAGTTCGCCTAGACATTGGAAAAACTGTGATCACTCTGACATTCGTACACTGATGCATGCAAAAGTGGTCACAGTTCGCCTAATATCTCAGCGAACTGTGACCATAGTGCAGTTCGCCTAGTGATGCGGCGAACTGTGACCACCTGCAGAAAAAAAAGTTGTACAATCATAAATAATGTCTTAATATTTTTTTATTAAAAATAATGTATTTATTTATTTTATAACAGAAAATTTTTCATATTGTTTTTATTCATAGATATAATTAAAAAATATTAAAATTTTATGGGTAAATTAAAACTGAAACTAAATGTGAAGAATAAAATTAAAATAGTCAAATGCACAGGAGTAATGAATGAAAATAAATTTGACACGCCAGCATATAATGAAGGCAACAAATTCATTAAAACTAATTCTTGATTGAAACCTTACTTCTTTTGGTTTCATAAGATGTTTCTTTAAATAAAGAATAAAATTCAAATGTGCCCATATGATACAACAATTGATTTATTTAAAAGCTAATTGATGTAAAGAAAGCTAATTATTGATGATGATACAACATTTTTTCCCTTCTTGAAATTGTGCTGATAATACATACATACCTTTTAAAGCTAGAATGAAATAATAATCATACTAGTTTAGAATAAGATTAATTATAAATAGGAACAAATAAATAAATTCATACTCCTAATTCTCATTAGTATAATTGTTGTGGTGATACAAAACTTGATTTTCCTTTGCCATTTCATCTAAATAAAGGAAAATATTTCTTTTTAAGTTTTCTTGTTCAGGTAAAATGAACAAAACCACATCATTTTCTAATTAAAAATATTTCAAAACATCAAGCCATGTACAAATATTGAAAAATCTAAATAATTATTTATAATATCAATATATATAACGCCAATAAGTTTTATTAAACTCCCATAAATTACTTGGTAACTTGAATAATATTTGACGACATATATAGCATTGACTATGATTGTTTGGGTGGGGACTGGGGAGATTCCTTACTTTGAACATGGACATACGTACACAACTTACTTTTCTAAAAGTTGTAAATAATAAATATATAATAAATGTTCTTGGTAAAAATATTATATATATGTGCAAAACTTAAGTAATTAACTAATATGTGCTCTCTCTTTCTCTTTCATGCTAAAAAAAATTAAAAATTTGTTATTTTTATTAACATGATGTACAAAATTAATTATTCATATATATAATATAACAATCTTTTATATTGGCAATATATAAGAATTAAATTTAGACTCTAAAATATTTTAAATTTATTGCATATTGACACGTCACCATTTGTTTTTTTAAATATCCCATCTATTATCTAGTATATATTATATTATATCTCTATATTAAATTATTCTAGTTAAAAGTACAAAATAAAAATTAGACATTTTATGTAAAATAATAATTTTTTAGACCTTTTTGAAACCTTGTTCATAAAACCTTATCTTATTCTTAACTAATACATTTAGGATATGCATGCTACTTTATACTGTTATATATCCAATCAAACATAAGACATATACACTACTACTAATGTAACTAAACTAATTTAAAACAATCCCATAATGCCTTTATTATTTTAATACACATACACTTACACTATACATACATCATCAAATTATGAGTTTGTTTATTAAATTGGATTGGATAAGAAGGGAGAAAAGCAATGCAATAGTGATGACATGTTACTTCACTACCTGAGTTTACCATAATGAGGAGCATCTGCATGCAGAGAGTGCCGTAGAACTTAGATAGTAGAATTTTTATTTTATTTTTTTTTCTAACACTTTGTTCGTTTCTTAGAAAGAAATTAAAGAGTGTGGCACCGTTTGGCTGCACCATTCAGGCTGGAACGTATGGCTGCATGCACAATTGCACAAATTCCGGAGTCACACCCAGCTCTTGTTTTTATCTCCATAACCCTCTTTTCACTCTTAATAATAATAATTAATAAGTATGGTCATGCTATAATTGGCTTTCTGAATTTGCCAAGGGACTATTTGCTTCACTGCCAAATATAGTATATAATTTAAAAATTAAGATCTAACATAATAATAACATGATATTTTTAAATTTTAATAGAATTTTATTAATAAACAAAGAATAAACATCCAAATTGTTTTTTTTTTTAAAATCTACATATTATTAGACACTTTTGTTCTCTAGAAAATTTTTATTCTTTACAAATTTATTTTCCAACATGTATATTAAATTTTTAATTAATAACGAGAGATAAATGTTGATTTTTTTTATAAATTGTTAAAAGAAAATAAGAATAAAAGCAAAAATTACTAAAAATACAAACTAAATGGAAAATATTTGAAATTATTTTGTTACTTGATTTATACAATACTATATGTATATATATGTCTCCTAATCATAAATTCCCTTGGTTTATAATAGAATAGAAGCATATCAGATGTTTTATGTTGGTCCTCTCTTTCTAGTAGGATTTGATACTCAAAAGCGCACCCATTTATCTCCTTCTATTTCCTTAATCAGATTTTGTATTATAGACTAGATTCAGCGTACTGTTCTAGATCCTGCACTTATCCGTACACTAAAATACAAAAAATAATAAATTAAATTAAATTAAATTAATAAACAGAAAAATAATAATAACCATAGTCGTCTTATATTCTTTTACTCTTCTTCTATAACCCACCCTTCACAATAAAATTTCATCCAATTTTCCAATCTGGCTTTCTCTCTAAAATTGTGAAACCAAATTCTGAAAACCTTTAAGAAAAAAGAATTAGTGTGATTATTGAGATGAAGAGTGATGAAGTGGAAGTTGATGCAGGTTTTGAAACCATGGATGATGATGAAGTTAACAACAACACTAATAACAATAACAATAAGAATAAGAACACAGAAGATATGAGTGAAGTGAATTACGAGTGGCTTCATCATTCCATTGATGATGATCCAAACTTGTTCTACGATGATTTCCCTCCTCTCCCTGATTTCCCATGCATCTCATCACCACCATCATCCTCATCATCAACATCTTCAACATCAAAGCCAGCAGAGAAACAAAAACCCATCACTGCTACTACTGCATGTTCTTCATCTTCTTCATCATCATCATCATGTGCTGTTCTCAAAAAGCACATGCAGAAAGCAGAAGCAGCACCTTTGTGTTCCACTGCTTCCATGGAGATCTCAGAAGCCATGGATACCCCATTTGGTGGTGTTGGTGATTGCATGGATATGATTGACATGGAAATGGAGCCTTTTGGGTTCATAGACATGTTAGAAGAGCAAAACAATGCTGATTTCTTTCACCCGGATTCCATTTTCCAATACAACAACAACCTTCTTCAAACTGAAAATGCAAATGCAAATGCAAATGAAATTGAAATCCCATCATTACAACAACAACCAGCAGTAGAGGCAGAGGAAGAAGGTGTTACCAACAACAACAGAGAGGAGGGTGAAATTGTAATTCAGCATAACCATGATGATGAAATGAGCAATGTGTTCTTGGAATGGCTAAAGTCAAACAAGGACAAGATCTCAGCGAGTGATTTGAGGAATGTGAAGCTCAAGAAATCAACGATTGAATCCGCAACGAAGCGATTGGGAGGAGGAAAACAAGGGATGAAGAGTTTGCTAAAGCTTATTCTTGAATGGGTTCAAAGGAGCCACCTCAAGAACAAGAACACACCAATTGGATTTGGGTTTGAACCTCCTCAATCTTCATCAAACCCTAATTGCTTCAATAAACCCCAATTATCACCACCACCACCACCACCACCACAACCACCATGCATTTATGCCTCTCAGCCTTCTTCAATGGTGCAGTATCTTCCACAGCTTGCAGAGAATAATCCATGGCCTAATTCTCAGTTAAATGTTGCTTCCCATTATAACCAACCATTTGGGGACAATCATTTTCGCCCTGCTGTTCTTTATGGGAATCAGTATCCTTATCAGATGTTGTATGGAAATGGTAATTGTGGTGGTGGTGGTGATCATGGGTGGCGGAGATTAGGCCCTTTGGCTACGAAAGAAGCGAGGAAGAAGAGGATGGCGAGGCAGAGAAAGTGTTCTTCATCACACCAGAGGCAAAGCAATCACTCTGCCCAGCCACAGAATCAGAGCCAAGTTGCTGATCCGGTGACCGGGGCTGAAAATTGGCTGTATTGGCAGGGTGCAGCTGGCGGTGCAGCTTCAATGGCGCCGGGTGCTCCGGCTGAGGTTCAGCCGGCCGCACTAGGCCAGAATTATTGTCATCAGAGTCGTGGATTATCAGATAAGCGATCACAGGTTGCTAGACTTTGCCAATTTGATTGTTTTTAACTAAGTGGAGATTCATGTGCAGTTGTTATGTGACTTGAGAGTTAAGAACTGTTACATCGTAGTTTAGTCAAATATATCAAAGTATTTATCAATTTTTGTCTATCAACTTCACATGACACCTGAGTTTCAGCTTGGTTTCAATTTAGAATTAGTATTAGTATATGATCTTATGATTTGAGTTTCCATTATTACAGAGTAATATGGTTTCAAATTTGTAGTTGCAAATGCAATAATGAAAATTGTGGGAAAACTAGAGTTAAATGGTCACAATTGCGATGATACCCTGTAGATGTTACAAAAGCAGTATTGTGATCACAAATTTCTGTAAAGTGAGAAAATTGGTAAAGTTAGTAAAATAAATACTTCACTTGCCCTGAAATTTCTCGTAACATTATTTTATGACTTTATCAATTTTTTCACATTGCAATGTTTTTTGGTCTTAGTGACTATTGAACAAAGAGTGGCTTACATGGTTTTATGGGTTGGTTGTTTGATTTATAGGGGTTGAAGTCATCAGAGAAGAACTTGAAATTTCTTCTCCAAAAGGTTTTGAAGCAAAGCGATGTTGGTAGCTTGGGAAGAATAGTCTTGCCGAAAGTAACTCCTTTACTCAATATTCTCTTTTATAGAACAATTTTTTACTCCTTTACTTAATCTCGTAATTGGGGTTTAAAAAAAAAAAAAAAGCAATTTGTTTGATATTAAAAATTTGATCAGAAAGAGGCAGAAACTCATTTGCCAGAATTAGATGCAAGAGATGGAATTTCTATTGACATGGAAGACATTGGAACTTCTCACGTGTGGAATATGCGTTACAGGTATTCCATAATTTCAGCGATTTAATTAGTTTCTTTAAATTTTCTTTGCATTTTTTCATGAACATTATTCTAAGACATTGGGGACTAAAATTTTCTTGTGTTGGATTGTTATTTCCTCTTGGAGCATCAGATACTGGCCAAACAATAAAAGCAGGATGTATCTGCTTGAGAACACTGGTAAATTTTCTAACTTTGGCTTTGCCATTGTTAGTTCTAAATTAAGGATCTTATTATTTGGAAATGATTTTTCAATTTCAATCTCAATTTTTCAGGAGACTTTGTGAGAGCCAATGGACTCCAAGAAGGAGACTTTATAGTCATATATTCAGATGCAAAGTGTGGCAAATTTGTAAGATTCTCTTCTTTTATATATATATATATTATTATCTTTGTGCTTGACATATTGACCTATTAAATATTTAAATATAAAAATACATGATGCATGAACATCTAACTTATTCTATTTTATGTTATGTTGTTTTCTTTGTTTAAATTTTTAAGATGCTTATCCAGATATTATATCATGAAAAAATAATTATTTGAAAATATAATCAAATTCGTTCCCCCCACACCTCAGAAAAAATAATAAAATAAAAATATATTTTTAGAATAATATTCCCTGTTAATTTTAGTTGATATATTGGAATATGCTATTGCGATGATGATGATGTGAATTTAATTGAATAAAAAGATTGTGAATTAAATTAATAGATGAAAAATTTATGTGAAACAGATGATAAGAGGCGTGAAAGTGAGGCAAGCAGGGACGCCATCAGAGACCAAGAAAGCAGCAGGAAAATCGCAGAAAAACCAGCATACAGCTGTTAATGTTAATGGTCCTCACAATAATGCTACTTCGTCTTCACCTCATCAGATCAAAATGGAAAATTAAAGAGAAAGAATAAAACCCGTAAATTTTAATAATAAATTAAATGAGACACTCTACTAATAATAATAAAGGTTATTTCTATCTTGCAATTGAGATTAGCTCAGTTGGTATCAGGTTACTGGTTATTAGGAATCTCCAAGTACTTTCTATGGTCTCAATTTTGAATCTCCTTTGTAAGTTGTAAGTTGTAACCCCAAAGAAAAAGAAAAAAGAGAGGTTCTCTGTTACTTAGAGGTTTTTCTCGGTCTATGAACATAGTATTGTGGCACACAAAATGTTGCAGGGTATATATAACAACGTTTTTGGCTATGCATATATGTGTTTTACGTGAATTCTAAATATGGCTTTAATATGGTTCAAATTGAGTTGAAATCGTTTCAAGATATATTTATTATTAGAAGTCTCTACTAAATACTTTTAATCTAATTTGAGTGCTAATTATAAAATATTATTTTGGTTATCAATGTAAAATGTTTTATATATTTGTGCAATCACATTCATTAATTTTAATAACTAATTACGAATTAAATGAAAAAAAGAAGTTATTTTTATTGATATTATAATATAATCTAATTAAATGCACATATTAATCTTTTACACTGAAATTAAATCTTTTAAAAAAAATAAAAATTTAAGACTAATTTAAGAATTAACTCAAAAGATAACATGATGCTGAGGTATAAGGCCCCACTAAATTAATTTTTGTTATTATATATTTGACGGATTTTTTAACAAATGTTCGTGTTATCTCAAAAAATAATGCCATGGACTATTGTCTTTTTTTTTTAGGTTGCATTATCTTTTGTGTAAATGGATAATTTATATCAGAGAAAATCTATAAAATCAACAATATTAATGGTTCATAATAGTTAATTTTTTTTTTCTTTTCTTCCATTTTTTCAATCCCTAACATCTTTTTAATTATATTTATTAGTTTCCTAATAATTCTCTAATATTAGTTTTCTACCATTACTCTTTATATTATATTTCAACTACAGAACATGGTTTAAAAATACTTGTTAGCTTATGTTCATATTAACGTTTGCAAAAAAATATCGGTATAAATTTTTTTGTAAGATTAATTTTGAATAAAAATGTGATTTGTGTTAAGTAAGATATTCTTTTGTTAAACATCATTTATGAAAAAACGAATATTGTCCGGACGATGTTATTTGTTCTTAAAGGATTAAAGGATTTCATGAAGAAAATTGGAACTTTTCCCTAAATTATGAGAATATTCTGCGAGAATTAGACCAATGACCACACATTTATATCAAACAATAATAAACACATGGAGACATGGGAGTTATGCATGCAATTCGTGTCATGTTAGTATACAATAGGCATTTAGTCATTTATAGGTTCAGCAGCTAAATGCTAATATTGTAATATATATATAATTACATATTTATAACATTAAAAATTATCTATTTATTTTAACAATAATTAAGAAATATAAAGTAAAAAATAGATGTATTAAAAAAAAAGTTATAATTACACATAATTACGTAAATAACAAATAAGACTATCAAATTTTTCATAAAAATGAAAAATGTCATTTCTTCTTTCAGAAAAAGTATTAAACTGAAAATTAAGTTAGTTACGCATTTATCTACACTCCAAAAAATAGTGTCCATGTTCTCCTAATCCCAAATGGAGACTTTGATTAATTTGCTTTATTATTTATGAGCACATGAAAATGGTGATATTTGTGAGATCTTTTGTAGTTTTGTTTGCATAAAAAATGGAAGCGGCATAGACAATGACAGCATGCATGATACATCGAACATCGTAGCTAAACCTAAAATGGCATCATGCATATATGGAAAGCACAATTCTACACATGAAGGTCTAGTCACTCATCATAAAAATTCTTAATTTTTTTTTTCATCGTAGTAGGTACCATATGAAAAATTAAAAAACGCTTAAAAAGAGTCAAAGAGATATAATCTAGGCTTTGATTGAAAAACATTTTTTTCTACTCCCCGGAACTTTCGTACTACTAATCACGCAGTTAGTTTTGATAGATGAGTCTGTTAGTGGAATAATTTGAAAGCATTTTATTATTTTTGGCTAGTAGTTGATCATAATATTAAAATTTGTTAGTTAAAAAGTAATTTTGTATTATTTGACTAAAGAAATTAGATTTCTGATTAGAGATAATGACCAACATAAATTAAAATCGTTCATCTTATAACTTTTCTCATAATATATAGTATCATAATATGGTATTCAAGCTCTTACAACTAAAAATTCTAGAGTGATTTTTATTGAACTTCAAAAGAAAAAAAGAAATTAGCATGAAATAAATAATTAAAAAGAAAAAGTTATAAAAAGTTTACATAATGCTAGATATACAGCTAGAGTTTAATTAGATCGTTAAATTTTTTTAAACCGGTATCTATCAAATTTTTAAAAGTTAAATTTTTTTAAACCAGTATCCATCAAATTTTTAAAAATATAATATTTTTTTTTTATAATAAATCCTCAGAAAAAAAGTTAACTAGCATTAACTAATTTAGTTGTGTATACTTATTTTAAAAAATATATTTTTTAATTTTATGATTTTATACTTTGGATTGACAACATTTTGAAGGTTGAAGGTGAGCACGAACATAACATACCCTTCCATGCATGTCATCACCCTCGAACTTATTAATGGCGCGAAAGAAGGACAACATCAACACGAATGTAAGACTGTGTATGCCAATTTATATATGATGGAAGGTACATGTAACCATGATATGACAATGACGAAATTGATAGGAGCATACGTAACTTACGTCAATCTAATATTACTCTTAAAAATTTAAGTTAATAAAATTTTATTTTTATTTTAAAAAGAATAAGAGTATTGAATTTTAAATATTTTAATCATAAAAATCTTCAGAATTACATTATAAATATTTTTTTCCCATAAAAATATAAGTTTAAGTTGTTCAATGAAACGCGATTCTGAAATTTATTATCTTTTAGACGAGATTCTAACTCGATTCTCATTAAAATTAAATGGGAGAATGGAAAATATCTCATATGAGCTTATACTTTAAACTTGTTAATTAGATTTCTTAATTGGAAATCGACTACGAGACTGGTCTGAGTTAGGGCAGAAATCGATTGGTAATTGATATTTACTTGTCTAGTTTTTTTTTGTCAAGAACTAATTTATTGCATATTTAAACTTGAACTTGAGCTGATTTTTGATTGGCCAATAAATTATTGTATATACCGTATGAGATTTGAATTCCGATAATTGATTAAACATACAAATAAACTAATCATTTGACTAACCAAAAATTGTGGTTAAATTAAATTCATTTTTAATTTGTGTGAAACATTTGAAGCTAGACAGCTAACAAAATCACATGTGGAATTAAGTAGCACCGTCAGAATAGGCCAAACTCATTGGGCCAGTTTATTTATCAGTTTAAATGGATATGTTTTTTGCTTTAAATTCGAACCGTTTAAATTTCGAGTTAAACAGATTATTCTGTTTATTTACTTTTTAGATTTTTTTAAATAATAATTTTTTTTATATTTTTTAAATAAATAATTAATTAAGCGTACTAGTCTTTTTAACTTGTCAAACTAATTATAAATGAGTCGGATAAAAAAATAATAGTTCGTATATAAATTAGATTTAAATGGGCCACTTAACACGCAAGCTAAATAGGTCTGGCCACCTATTTAACAATCCTAGGATTAAGTCATTGACCCAATAACGAAAAAATATCATCATAAATTAGTTTGGAATGCATACCAATAAACAAAAGTTTGAACAGGACACCATAATATGAAGAAAGAAGGGACAAAAGTACACATAAATTATTATACGGTGAATAAAAATATATATGAATTTTTTAATAACTCAAATGTATATATGAAATATTATATCGTTAGACAAAAATATACATGAATTTTGTAATGACCCAAATGTATATATAAAATATTCTATCATTTGACAAAAGTACATATGACTTTTTTATCTTTCAAAAAATTTATGCTATTTTTGTTATTTAGTAGAATATTTCATATGTATATTTGAGTTATTAAAAAATTCATGTGTACATTTAAATCATTAAAAATTTCATATATATTTTTATCCATCATATAATAATTCATTTGCAGTTTTATTTTTTTCCTAATCTGAACTATTGATATTGCCTTACCCAATTGACAGCATATACATTAAAAAAAAAAAGCTTTCAGATAAAAATTCAACTCAGGACAAAAATAAAAAAGAAAAGATAATAATTATTGAAGAGAAATTGAAATATGGTAAATAAGAAATTAAGGTGGATAGTGTATACAGATAAAGGATACAATAATTATTTAATGTAATGTTTATAATTTTATATACATAATATTTATAATTACACATTTATTACCTTTAATATTATCTAATTATTCTAATGATAAATAAAAAATAAAATAATTTTGTGTGATTTTCTATTTTGTGATTTTGTCTTTCGATATTTTTGTCCTATTTAATAGTAAAAACCGAAAATGACTATTTTGAGCGGCATAATATCTAAACCAAATTAAACTTTTATGTACTAATTTTACATAAATAATTAATTATGTATTGCCATACCAAAATCTTAAATCTTATCTTATTTTAATCTTAATCTTAATCTTATCTTAATCTTATCTTATCTTAATTTTAATTTTATCTTATCTTATCTTAATCTTAATCTTAATCTTAATCTTAATAATATACAATTGGGAAGTTCAATTGCTAACGTGACCGCTAGAGATTGATTTTAGGCGACTAAATGTTTAGGTGTCGTCATTAAAATTTTTGTTTTTCTAATTATTTTTAATTATCATAATTAACTGAATTTAAAATTTTAAATTTCAAATATAATATATAATTGGGAAGCTCAATTGCTAACGTGGCCGCTAGAGATTGATTTTTGGGAACTAAATGCTTAGGTATCGTCATTAAAATTTTTGTTTTTCTAATTATTTTTAATTGTCATAATTAACTGAATTTAAAATTTTAAATTTCAAATATAAGATACAGTTTTTGACATGATTTTAAAATAATTTATTTTTAATTAAATTATAAAATTTTATTTTTATAACATAGTTGAGAAATTTTAGATTATTTTTTTTAAAAAATAAATAATTAAATATATTATATTATATGCAGATAATGGATACATGATACAAATTTATGCAATGTATGAATAATAATGCATAATGCAATGCCTACCATGGTGCATGATTTAAAATTTTAAATTTAAAATATTAAATACGATTATTGACACAACTATAAAATTATTTATTTATTTATTTTTATTATTTTGTCCCGTCTATTTAGATTATTCTAATATCAACTCATATTCTAGTAAATTGGTGGGTTGGCAGACTGGTGGACTAACCTCCTTGTATTTTTTTTTAATTACTAAAACATAATAATATTAATATATTATATCGAAAAAATTTGTATATTTATAGAAAGGAATAGAAAGAGATGGATAAAGTCGGAGTAAGAGAGAGGGGGAGAGAAAAAAAATAAAGTAAGAGAGAATAAGAGAGAGATGAGAAAATAGAGATAGGGAGAAGAATAAAAAGGAAGAGATGGAGGAAATGGGAGAGAGAGAGTGTGAGAGATAAGAAAATAGAGGGAAGGAGAGACAGGGAGAAAAAGCAAGGATAAGAGAAAGAAATGAAAAGAGGATGACAGAGAAAGATGGAGAATAAGAAATTATATGTTTCGTATTTGAGCTCATGTGTATGTATACGAATCATATGATTGTAGACATTGCGAAACTATGAAAGTTTTCTGCTGCCAGTCATACACAATCGAAATGATTTGGCTCGACAAAAATGTAAGTTTACTACTTATTAAATAATTTAATCATTGATATATTTTATTTTACATTATTATTCAATATTTTTAATTATTATTTTGTTTTTAAAATTTGAAGGTAGGAAAAATACATGCCTTGGTTAAAGGCATGTGATAAATTTAAATCAACGCACTGACGTGATAGGAAAAGAAAAGAAGAGATAATGGGAGCAAGGAAAAGAAAAGGAGAGATGATGAGAGGGAAGGAGAAAGGAGAAAGAAAAAGAGAAGGAGCCATAAACATAAAGAATGAGGGAGGGAGAGAGGGAGGGAGCGAAGAAGAAAAGAAAGAGGGAGTGAGCAAAAGAGGGTAAGTGAGAAAGGGAGAGACAAAAAGAGATAGAAAAGGGAGGGAAGGGAGAGAGCAAGAGAGGGAGGGAGAGTGAAATGGGCAAAAGCGAAGGAGAGACAATGAAAAAGGAAGAGAAAAGGAGATAAAGCGATGCAGAATGAGAAATAAATAGAGAAAAGGTAAGAGGGGTGAGAGAAAGAGAGATGATAGATAAAAAATCTTATGTTTTAAAATTGGATTCTATGCTAATATCTTTATTATATTGATTACATTATCAAAATGAAAATATTATATCAAACTCGATAAATTAATTCTTATAAATCATTATATCTAATAAATTAGAATATAAAATCCGTGTATCGCACAGGTTAAACATTAGTTTTATATAAACAACTAATTATATATTGTCACAATAGTAAAAGTAATTAATTTTTATTTTCTACTTCAAAAGTTATATAAAGCATAAATTTATATGATCAGCGCATTAAAATTCAACTCATTTAACAATATTATCAAGGATTAACTCATTTGTAAATTGCAATCGTGCAAAATGGCTTAAGCAGCCATGTTGATGATAAGCATAACGAAAGTAAATGACTTAAATGTAATTCTAGATATACACAGAGGGATCAGAAAATTATCACATAATGAACAAAACTCATAGTTAGGTTCACATTATAAGACTTCAGTCTTCAACCTTATACACAAAGAAACCATAGATATTTGAAGCCAAAGAAGAAAAAAAAATGATAATAAAAAAAATAATATAGAAACAACTCTTGTTAATTAAGGAAACCTTACTTACTTGCATAATCACATTATTGCAACTATTACTATTTGAAAGTAACTTTACTATTGGATGCTGATGGAGAAATAAACATAGATGCAGAAAAATTTGTGTTGCTGCTGCTACTAATTGGGTATGAGTGTGAATGATTTTGATTACTACTTCCTTGTTGATCATTTCCTGAAGATCCATTCAGAATCATGTCAACTTTCATATACTCTTCTCTTTCTTGCCTAATTTCTTTAAGCATTGCTGCTACATCTTTCATGTTTGGCCTGTCATCAGGGCTTGGATTAACACACAAGAAAGCCACACCTAATGTCTGCAGAATCTCCTCGATTTCAGGTTCCGGCCGGGCGCGGAGGCTCTCGTCGAGGACATCGGTTCCTCCTCTCTTTTGTCTCACCCAATCAACAATGTGGACTCCTTCTGGTATTGTTGGATCAATTGGTTGCTTCCCTGTTAGTACTTCTAGTACAACAACACCATAGCTGTACACATCACTTTTCTCTGTTATTTTCATCATGTAGCCATACTCTGCAGGTCCCCACCAAGGATTCATGTTAGTAAGCCATAATTTGTTACTATGAAAATGTTTATCTTCATAATAGATTGAAGAAACAAAAATTGTAACAAAATTATGTTGCTAGCAAAATTATCCATGAAAAGAACAAAAAAATTCACTTGATATGACTTCACATACTGCTCCAAGAAATGCATAAAATGCAATAAGAAAAGCTATCTAAAACACAAAATGGATACAGCAAAGAGTTATTGAACTAAATATGTGACAACGTTCACAAGTTATTAAGAATAAATTGTTACTAGTTTCTAAGCCTATAAGGGAAATGAATTCAACAAAGCTACCTGAAACAAAATTTGATTGCTTGTTGATAATTGTGACAGAATCTTCCTAACAAAAAGTTAACAAACTCTGATATGAAATACTCAAAAAATTTGTAGAATAGTACTAACCAGGAGCAATGTAACCATAGGAACCAGCCAATGTGCTAGAAGATCGTGCGAAATCGCCATCATCCACGAGTTTGGCGAGTCCAAAATCAGCTATGTATGGTTCAAATTCAGGGCCTATGAGGATATTATTGGCCTTGATGTCCCTATGAACAATGGGAGGAACACAATCATGATGCAAGTAGGCCAGTCCTTGCGCCGCGCCGAGTATAATCCGGTATCTGATATCCCATTCCAAGCAGTTACTCCTTTCATGGAGCAGATTTCCAAGGCTTCCATTAGGCATATAGTCATACATGAGCAGCCTTGTGTTTCTGTTCCAGCAGCAGCCCAAGAACCTCACTATGTTCTTGTGGCGAATCGAGCCGAGTGTCTTCACCTCAGCCGAGAAGGAATCACGAACTCCATAGTTACTCACCGGCTTGTCACTGCTCCGGCAGTCATATCTTGAAGCCAATGTTGTTGGCCAGAGCTTCTTCACGGCGATCACATCGCCGTTTCCTATTTCAGCCTTGTAAACAACTCCAGAACATCCCTTTCCAATTATGTTAGACTCCACCAAACACTTCAATACTTGATCAACCGAGAAATTGAGCTTCTGAAATGGTGTGAAGTGCCATGGCCATGAGTTCTCTCCAATTTCAGAATCATTTCCATCTTGAGCAACTTTCCTTGCTCGAATGATCGTAGCAATTCCAAAGATTGCTAATGCAACTATCAATGCGCTTAGAAGTCCGATTGCGAGTTTGATTATTTGAGACCTCTTGGAATTAGTACTATGCATCATTGAAGTCATTGCAGCATTGCTTATGAAACAAGAATCATGGCCATTGGGACACAAACCTTGATTCCCTTCGAAATCTGTCGGCGATAACTGGCGGAATAGCTTGCTGTCCGGTAAATAACCGGAGAATTTATTGTATGAGATATTCAAGGAAACAAGATTTTGAAGCCCTGAAAATGCTAACAGGTCACCTTCAAGCAAATTATGAGAAATGTCCAAAATAGACAACTTGTTCAAAGCTGAAATCTGTGGAGGAACTATTCCAGAAAATGCATTGTGACTCAAGTTAAGAGCAATGTCTAGAGCTTCAATTTCGAATAGTTCTTCTGGTATGCTTCCTGAGAATCTGTTGCTGCTGAGGTCTAAAAGCTGAAGACCAGAACACCTTCCAATCGAAGAAGGTATCGCTCCAGAGAGAATATTTTGCCTAACAATGATTCTAAGCAGAGAAGCCAGCTCGCCGATGTTCATCGGAAACTCGCCGGAGAAGTTGTTCATTGAGACATCCAAGACTTCAAGCCTTGTAAGAGAAGATAAAGAGCTCGGCAAAGCGCCGGAAAGAGAGTTATTGCTTAGGTTCAGCATTTGAAGCTCCTTGCAGTTACCAATATTCTCTGGTACCAGCCCTGTGAGATGATTTTCAGATAGATCAAGGAAGCTGAGGTTGTTAAGGAATCCAATTTCACTTGGAATCTGGCCTGTGATTCTGTTCTGAACGAGGCGGAGGCGGATGAGGGAGCTGCAGTTACCGATCTCCGGCGGGATTAGGCCGGAGATTTGGTTCGAGATAAGGAGAAGCTTTGTTAAGTTCTGAAGCTGAAACAAACTCGGAGGTAATCCACCGGTGAGTGAGTTGTAAGATAAATCCAAAGCTTGAAGGCTTCTACAACCGCCTAGCGTCGAAGGAATCGCTCCTTCGAGCTTGTTCTGCCATGCAAAGAAGACTTCAAGATTCTCCAGTTTTCCAATCTCCGGTGGAATTGAACCCAAAATCTCATTTGTATCTAATTGCAACTGAACAAGGTTCGTCAGGTTTGAAAGAACTTCAGGAATTGAACCTGAAATGTTGTTGTTACTCAGCATAAGCTCTTCGAGATTCGAAAGATTCCCTAAGCTTCTCGGTATTGTTCCTGACAGAGAGTTCAAGGAGACATCAAGAATCTTCAAGCTTTTGCAGCTTCCAATCTCTTGAGGTATGCTTCCAACGAAACTGTTCTGCCATAGCAGCATCTTTTCAAGCTTCTGCAGCTTCCCTAACTCCCTTGGAATCGAACCGGAGAGATCGTTCTCGTAAAGAAACAAGTTCACCAGCTCAGAACAGTTTCCAATCTCAGCCGGAATCTCACCGGAAAGCATAGTGCTATAGATTGAGATAGTCTGAAGCAGGGTGAGTTTTCCCAAGGAAGAAGGTAACGAACCCGAAACCTTGGTATCTGCAAGGCCTAAAACGGTTAGATTCTTGCAGTTACCAAGAGATTCCGGAATCTTCCCTACAATGTCCTTGTTCCCTCCACATCTTATCATTTCGAGATTCCAAAGGCTTCCGAGCTCGACCGGAAGCTCGCCGCTGAGGCTATTGTCAAAAAGATTGAGATTCTTGAGGCTAACACAGCTGCCAATCTCCTTGGGGATTGGACCTGTGAGCTGGTTTGAGTTTAAGCTCAAGTCTTGGAGGTTCTTGAGGTTTCCAATGGTGGAAGGAATGGAACCAACAAGAGAATTTGAGCTGAGATCAAGGACGGTAAGTGAAACGAAGTGTCCGATATCCCGGGGGATCGGACCGGTGAGATTGGCGTCGGAGATGACGAGTTTTCGAAGGAAAGGAAGGGATGAAGAGAGGTTTGATGGGAAAGGAAGGGCTAACTGTATTGCTTGGATGTTGAGCTCGATGACGTGGTTGTCTAGGGAGCATTTGACGCAGGACCAGTTGCATGGTGTAGGGTCTAGAAGGTTCCAGTCTGAGAGAGGTGAGGGGGTTTTGGAGGAAGCGGTTTTGAGCCATGAAAGCAAAGCTAGAGCTTCATTGTTTGAAGAAGAAGAAGAGAGAGTGGGGTTTGTTAGTGTGAGAAGAAAGAGTAAGAAGAAGAGATGGTGGAGAGTGAGAGATTGG
>JASCZI010060655.1:0-14423 GCA_036250425.1 Stylosanthes scabra | reverse complement strand
GTGGTGGTGGTTGCTCAAGGATTGCCTCGGCATTGGCATTGGCATTGACATTTGCCTCAAAACTCCAGCCATGGCAACTCTAGTATTTGCATGCTGCGTACATTGCTCGCTCTTTCTTCTCAAACCTCTTTTTTTGGACAAATTATTGGGACACCATCCTCCTTTTTCGTCTATATCTTAGAAACATATTTTATTATATAAAAAAATCAAACTACAAAAAATATAAATGTATATTAATTATAAGGAAAATGTTACACAACCATAAGATTTTATTAAACTTCACCAACATATTTAACCATCATCACCTTTTAATATAATTTGCTCCTTACTTCGTGTTTGAATATTTTTATCTCAACCAATTAAAGAACTCCGGCTAACTGACTAAAATTATAAAAAAAATACTAACTGTGTAGCATTACTCTAATTATAAAAATTTATTTTTATGTATAATACTTTTAAAGTTGTGATAGAGTGATCTAAAACTTAAGTCTCATTATAGGCCTAATATCTAAAAAGGTAAATAATTTAATCATAAATATTATTTTTAAAAAATATTAAAAATATAAAAATTTCTCTAAGTAAAATTAGGTTTATAATTAGGCTTAAGTTTTAAGTCTTCCAATCACTTTTCATATCTTTATTTTGAATTTGTTTAAGAAAGACCAAATTTATCATGAATCAGTAGAATATTTTTAAATAAATGATTAAATTTTTTTTATATTTTATTATTATTATTATTATTATTATTATTATTATTATTATTATTATTTTTTAAAATCTTAACCATTTATTTAGAAATATTCAAAATGAGTAATGATGTCCATTATAAACTAAGTCCATATTTGTATATAAGCTAAGGTTTGGTGTATCTCTCTTCTAATGGAGAATTATTAAGTTATCTGAAAGTAAATAAAAAATATTTACCCTCTAAATTCAATTCATACTACCTATATTAATAACTAATTGTAATTAAACTAACACATTTATTTGATTAACAAACAAGCCAATGGTACGTCAATTTCAATGAAATTTATTCTTTGGGCTAAAAACAATGTTAGAAACACGGCATCCCCATTCCCCATGGTAGGGTTCCATCTTCCATGCACTATTTATTTGGGTGAATATTTTTTTTATCCATGTTTAGTAAGTTTAAGTTTTGCTTCTAATATTTTACTAATCATTTTATATTTTTATTAGCAATTTTTAAATAGACACAAATTTTTAAAACGAAAATAAAAATCACACAAAAAATAATAATGAAAGATTGGACAAAAAATACATACAAAAATATGTCAATAATTCTATTTAAAAAATACATACAAAAATATGTCAATAATTCTATTTAAAAAATACATATAAAAATAGGAAAATATATTTTTATTTTAAGAAAATTTGCTCGATTTTATCAACCAAAATATAAGAATAGTAATAGATAGTAGTTTAAATATATATTATCACTGTATTTTTTTTTTTTTTTTGAGACGTTTAATTTACTAAATGGTACACATGTAGTATTAGCTAGGGGGTAAAGATGTTTTTTCTCTTCGCTTGCCCAAAAAATAAATAAAATGTTTTTCTCTTCTCGAACTTGTTGAGAGTGCAACCAATGACGGTGCAGTTAAATTTAATTTCAATAATTCATGATTGTTTACATCCTTTGTATTGAAGCAAAAAGAATAGGAGGGAGAGAAAGACATGAAGATTTTATAAGATTTTTTGAAGTCAGAACACCATCACCACCACTTACGTAGCCTCGGGGTTCTGTTCTTTTGGCCAAATATTTTTTATTGAAATTTGCAAACCTTGTTTGACACTAATTATCAGATAGCATGTGTTGTTGCATTGTTTTCCTCAACACTCTAAGTCACAACCACTACTAATATTGTCTGTGACAATTATATACAATATTTGGTAATAAGGTAAGGTAATGGTGGTGTTGATAAACGAGCTTGTTCTTTAATTTTTGCTTTGCTTTCTGGCACTTTGCTACTTGTTTTCAAAGTTTCCCATTCAAAGCAGATTCCCTAGCTAGTGTTTTGAACATCATATTTGAATTGATTACTAAGCATCTACCTATAGCTCAGCATAAATAATGTTCATGAAAGAATTTTTTAATAATTTTATATAGACAGAGAGAGATTAGATTAGAGAATGGCCCTCTTTGGTTATAAGCAATTTTTTATTGAGAGAGAACATTTTTGTTTTTACTTTAGGTTTAGGAACCCAAATATTTGTTTCCAAATGAGGATGGGTCATTGGATACCCTTTGCGATTTTCTCCCACAAACGAAATACCTCCTCACCATGTGATTAGCTCTCCGGTATAATGTTTAAATAAATATTAGAAGTTCGAATCTCAATTTGTGTATACAATAATTTATGTAGCAATAATTTTTTTAAATAGAGCTCAGCTTCAAAACAAATTAGTCCTTAGCCTATTAAATTTGGAGATTCTAAAAGGAAGTTCATGGATTGATTTAGCTTGAGTTAAGGGAAGAAGGAGAACTATACAAATTAAATTATAAAGTTTACCAGTACTTGAACCGATTAAAGTGAGGTCTAATTGAGCCTGATCTAATTATATTGATCACCCATCGAGTACAAAACCAATATAATTGAGTCGAGTTGGTTTTAGTCATGTAATTAGATTATCCATGAATATCTTCAATATTGTAGGAAACTAAAAATAATAATAGGTGAATTCTAAGATATAGATATTAAATGGTACATATGTAATATATTAAATTTCATGGTCAACTTTATCTAGCACATTTTTTTATGTTTATATGCATTGAAAATTAGCACTATCATTACATTTCTGTACACTTTTACATCTGTATTGAAGAGGGCACCAAAATAATACCTTACTATGCATATACATTGGGGATAGACAATATATTTCCCAACACATAAAAATAAAATATTTATAAATACTCAATTCAAATTAGTTGTGAAAAAATGTAGGCTGTTCAAGGTATAATTATCTTGGTCTCTTCAACTAGTAATCCTGAATTTGATTCATGAAAACGAAAATTTTTTTGTTGAAAGACCTCTAATTGCCTTTTTGTGAATGGTCTTATAAACATATATCAATGCTGATAGAGGACGAGAATTCAGATATTTAGACATCTTTTCTCATCCTGGTATACTCCTTAGTCGGATAATACCTAGTGCTTATTCACATGAATCTCAGTGAAAAATAAATTAGTAAATTATATCACCATAAACTTTTAATTAATATTACCCATCCTTTCTATAAGGTAAAAATTAAAGACTCAGGAACTAACACACCACTCTAAATATAAGGCTAAGGAAGACACCAAAAAAAAAAGATATAAGGCTAAGAGACAAGTAGAAAAGCCCAGTTGCAAGCGAGCTATGTCACTCTAAACTCAAAGCTCCTCACTGGTAGCAATAGGCAAAACATACCACAGGAAACAATGTATATTTCATACATTTTACATTGTCTTAAAAGAACTAGAGTTTCTCAAGTTGAACACAGAAAATAGTAGGAATGCTTTTGGATATGAAATGATTACTCATTATCATTATTATGGATGATATTGAAAAATTAGATGAAGGAATATGTATTTGTTGAACTGGCCTATCATAGTCCTTTGGATTCACAAACTCAGTTATTCCACATTTTTCGGGTAGCATCAAGAAACATTAGCAAACACAAAAGTTCAGGTTCTGTATTTGCCAATGAGGCACTTAACTATATATATCTTGGTAACATTATTACAGGAGTATAACCTCAAAGAACAAAGGGGTCTCTGTAAGATCTAAGAAAGTGAATTCAAGCAGCAGGGAAACTGGGAAAAAGTTGGATCAGTTGCTGCAGTCAGATTCCGATAGTGGTCGCAAACATTGCCATAATAAGCTGAGTAATAATGTGTTACCTTCTCCCCCAAGAAATTCTCCAAGCAAGTTATTTGGATGATTTCCGGCTTTCTGAAAAGTTATCAGAATCTAGCCAGAGTAGTTTGTCATATGTTTCCTTTCCTGAGCAGGTTTGTGCTGAAGATGTATGTCCAGTAAGAGGCGACGAATCTCTGCCTTGTGAAAGAAGCAAGGGATCATTGGTTCACAGCCTCTTGCAGCTCACAATGAAAAATGGACTTCCTTTGTTTAAATTTGTGCTCAACAATGAGTTATACTCCCAGGTGGTGTTCATGGATCACCAAAAAAGGGTGAACCATCACTGCAACAACAGCATCTTTGTACAAAACAAAACTTTCAATAAATGAAACCAGCAGGGTTTATCCTCTGCAATCTCAACTACAAAGGCAGTCTAATATGTTTGATACAGTGAAACATATATAACATGAGGTGTAAGAGCTTATAAATAAAGCAAATACTTAGTCTAATACAGATCTTATCATACACGTACCAAACAAAGGTTAAAGTCTTGTTTGAGCAGTTAAGGTATGCATGAACACTATTTATATTTGCCAAAGAATGGGGACAACATAACAAATTTATTCAAGCATATACCACAGTTATCAAAGATTAAGATATGAAACTTTTAATTGACATTTGGATATGGCTGAAGGCTCAGCTTTCAGCAAAACCGAAAACAGAAATTGCTAGCCTCATAGAAATTGTGAACCATATATGAAGGGAACAAATATCTACATCCAAAGTATTCATTCATAAGTCTATTGGGGAAGGATGATGAATACAAATATTTCATGCAAGTAACATACCCCATATTCCCGCTTGCATGAACCTTAATGTTTTCTAGCCTAATTTCTAGTGGAGATTCATAGTTTGCCCAAACCAAATTCCAGCTCTCAATAACAATCATCATAACCTGATTTGCCAAATATTGTTGTCTTGCTATCTTTTTGGAGGTTTTTGAGAGTATCCCTTATTTTTGTTGCTTTAGCATAGTAGTTCTCTTCAGCAATGGCATTCCGCAACTCCTCCTCCAAAGTCTGCTCATCCAATGCAATGTTCTTGCTACTCAAGATGCTCTCTGAGTCCTCACTTTTTACTCTTTGTTGCATCCCTGAAAGAAAACATAGGGAAATATTAATGCATAACTATAATCTGCAAAACAAGGATTGAGTCGGGCTAAAAACCTAATAATATAAAATGAAAAGAAAATAAAAATTCAAGTAGTGCATGCAAAAAAATCAAAATTCAGAATAGGCTCTGTATTTCCAATAATAATAATAATAATATTCTGTTTTGTTTTCCATTGTTCTATCATATCTCTATGAAATCAATTTAAAATTTGAGATATGATTACCAGTTTTTTTTTCCCTCAAGATGTTATTTAATATATCTTATACGTAATCTTTTCAGATTTGATATTAACTTATCTTTCTTTAAATCATAAAAAAAATCTTATCTTTCTTCAAATCAGAAGATTAGATTGATTGATTGATAGATAGATTAAGATTTAGTTTCACAAACCAGTTAAAGATCAAACACATAAATTGTTTTTATATAAGAAGAGGTGCTTTGATTCAATTAACTTTCACTTTCTAAATATTTTGCTGAAATCCCTTTTCTCTTTATTGGTAAAGAAAACAATGGCTAGGATCAAATTCACCTTCCCATGGTTCGAATGCGGCAGAAATTCTTCTTCCAGTGACAAGAACAACTTGAAAGAACCTCACATGGTGGATGCCGATAACACTACAGCTGAGGTAATGTCCTCAAGAAAGAGGAAGAGACGAAATGCCTTTCTTGAATCAGACGGTTCATCAGGTGATGGAAGGACCGCAGAACGTAACAAGGATAACATGATGATGAATATCAAGAAAACAGAAAGAAGCTGTTTGGTGCAAGAAAATAATCAACATTGTTTCAACGATACTGAATTTGAAGTTGCTGAAATCTTGCATAATCTTGGTACTTTCTTTTTAGAGAGACTTAAGTCAGAGACTTCAAAGAATTCAAGCCCAAGTAATGTGAGTGCATCATCAACAGACAAAGAAAAAGTTTCAAAGAACACTTCCAAGACGACCCTTACACCCCCAAGGGTTTCTCCCATGAGGAGAGAGAGAACGAGAGCAGTTAATCAACCAAGCTCTGAATTGCCAGAAAACTTCAAGAACGTGATAAGAAACATGGGCGGCAGCGAGATCACTTTCGTCATCGAAAAGTCTCTGTGTATGTCGGACTTGAATCGGCAACAAAACCGGCTTTCGATTCCGTCAGCGAAGGTAAAGGATACAAAGTTTTTGCTTAAGGCTGAATTAACAAGCCTAGATGACAAAGGGGAAATCAAAGTGAAATTGATACAACCGTCGCTGGAAATCGGTGAGTTGAGTTTGGTTAAGTGGTTCATGGCCAAGGAGAACGGATCAGTGAGCAGTAGCTTTATTCTGAGGTCGAATTGGATGAATGTTGCAGAGGCTAACAAACTGAAAGAGAATGATGTTGTTCAAGTTTGGTCGTTCCGTGTTGAAGAGAAATTATGCATTGCAATTGTTAAACTTTGATTTAATGTTTAAGAAGAAGAGGAAGAGGATGAACTTACTTGGAGATTGGAGAGCCTTTGGAAGTGGATTCCTTTGAAAACGGCATCATCTTTTTCTGCTCACTCTCTCGTTTCTTCTTTCTCGCAACTTGTTTCGTTTAGTTTCAACTTTCAAGGACTCCATGTATCTTTTTGTTCCAGCCATGGGTTAACCGTTAACGCAGCAAGGAGCACCATCATATTCCAAGAAGAAGGAGCTAGGCTTTTTTTTTTTTTGGTCACAGGAAGCTGGGTATTTTTTTTGGTCATAGGAAGCTAGGCTTAGGTCATGGGTAGAGGGTGGGTTCTGGGTAGGGTTTAGCTTGTTTAATGGGCTTCGGCCCGCATCCAAATATAAAACTTTTCACTTCTTTACCTTCGTTTTACGGTGCATTCTCCTTTTTGACGTGTAAATTGTAATTATTTTATTGGATTTTTATTGCAATAAATAAATTATTATCCCTTTCTTAGAAAAAAAATAAATAAAGAAACCAGTCTTTTCATCTAAAAAAAAGACTGAAACCACATTTTACTTTTATAAAAGTCAATTTATTAAACACTAGTGTTTTATGAGGAAAAAAAAAACTAGTGTTTTTAACTTTTTATCATATGATTTAGTTTGGTTTAAAACCAAATAAAACTAGTTTTCATCGGAAAGTATTTTCCTTTTTCAAAATTGCTCTAGCCATCCACACCTTGCAATCGTTTAGGAAAGAATGATAACCAATCGATTAAATTTTAAAGTTTTATGATCGATCGAATTTGAGTTTTTTTTAAATGGATCTAAATCATTTCAAAACGATTAAATCCGATTGAAAATTAAATAGAAAAAATAGAAAAAAAAATTATGTAAATAATATTTGATAACAAATAAATTCCAGTGCAACATTTGTATTGCTAGGGTTAAAGAGGAGGAGGAATGAAAAGGTGGAACATTGTTGACTATTACGGTAAATTGTATAAATATTATTATATATTTAAAAAATATTAATATAAATCTAATCAGATAATTTAGTTGTTTATGATTAGCAAATCCAAAATTATACTCAAACTAACTAAAATTAGGTTTAGTCGAGTCTGGTATAGTTGTACCTAATTACTCGTCGAGTATAGAACTAACATAATCGAATGAACAATACTACGGCATCAACGTTAGGGAGCCATTAGGGAGGCAATAACTAAATTCTCATTCAAAATTTATATGAGTTATCATTCGTAATTCATATATTCAAGATTAAGTTATCATCTAAAATTTATATGAATAATCATCCGTAACTATGTGTTGGCTTATCATAATATGTTGGCTTCCTAATCTTTTTCTAATTGAATAAGTTCATTTTGGCCAGGTACAATAAATATTGTGCGAAAAAAAAAAAAAAATGCAAGACCGTGCATATACATTGGGGATAAACAATGTATTTCAACCCTTAAAGCTAAAATATTTATAAATACTCAATTTAATTTAGCAGTGAAAAAAAAAATAGTGTTTAAAATTAAGTGCCATCAAGTATCAAAGATAAACAATGTAGGGTTGTTCAAGGTATAATTATCTTGGTCTCTTCAACCGGTAATCTTGAATTTGGGTCAATAAAAATTCTTTGTTGAAAGACTTCTAATTCCCTTTTGTGAGAATTCAACTAGGCTAGACTAGAAGAAAAACAAGCTTTTACTTGAGAGTATTAACTAAGTGTATTAACTTTTTTTTTATATATATATATATAGCATTTTTAAAAAATGCCTTAAAGCATTTAATGCTCGGATAATGCTTAGTGCTTATTCGCATGAGTCTAGTAAAAAAATGAATTAGTAAATTACATCACCATAGACTTTTAATTAATATTATCCACCATTTCTAAAACGTTAAAAACTAAAGACCCCAAAAACTAACACACTACTCTAAACATAAGACAGACTAAGGGGCAACATTATGGATGATATTGAAACATTTATCAATTTCCCTTTTCTTTCTTTCAAATTCTCTAGTCTTCCATGCTAATGATGCACCTTAGTCCCTCCCCTTTCACCATTAGATCAAATGCCTTGTTGATATCAGAGAAAGGAACTCTATGGGTTATGAACTTGTCCAATTCCAATTTCTGCACAAGTAATCAAACCAAAATGAAAAGGGCATTAGAGTCCTTTTGATTAGTCCAAATGTCATATCAAGAGGTTTTGTAACTATTATAAAATGAATCACCTTGTTCATATACATATCAACCACAGATGGAAGATCAGTCCTGGGCTTGTAATTTCCAAAGAAAGTTCCTTTTAGTGTTCTTTCATTCAGAAAATTGATGGGCTTGGTCATGAAAACTGCATCCTTAGTTGGAACTCCAACAAGCACAGCAACACCCCATCCCTGCATAGTTCATCAAAATGGTTAGGAACTTAATTACATTCAGACCACAGTTTCACACTTCTGCTTATCAAAATTTCATGTATGATATTAATAAACAAAAAGGAATCATAGCCAGAACATGATCACAATATATAATTACTCTAAGGCGATGTTTGGTTATTGTCCCATTTGTTAAAGAGAAAGCGATGTTAGGGACAAACACTGTCCTTTCTTTCCAAAGACAAGAAGCAAACACTGCCTATAGTTTTTGCATGATTATTTGTCACTAATGGCTTACATCATGAACACATTCAAAAGAAGATATCATTGCATTGATGTTTCCGGTGCACTCTATGCTTCGGTCGACTCCTCCATTCGTCATTTCAGCAATAACCTGGCATTTAGAACAACAACTTCAAAAAATAAAGAAAGATAATGTGACCACTGAACAACATACACTGAAACATTAGATGAAGACTTATGTACCTGTTGAACAGGTCTATCATAGTCCTTTGGATTCACAAACTCAGTTATTCCAAACTTTTTGGCTAGCATCAAGAAAGATTAACAAACACCAAAGTTCAGGTTATGTATTTTCCAATTAGCCTCTTAACTATGGCTTGATAACATCATTATAGTATTTTAGTGAGATGACAAAGTTAGATTCTACCTTCTTCAAACCTGTTTGGGTTCAAATCAATTCCAATAATTCTAGATGCACCAGCAATTCTTGCACCCTCAGCAGCCTAATAAGGAAAGTGAACTATACAGATAAATACAACAGAACTTTTTAAATGAACAATTATTCTAAAATTTAACTTTTTTTCTTGAAACCGATGGAGCAATAAGAAATTAAGTGGTAGAATCAACATGAGAGTTGGAGTGAATTTTATACATACAGCAAGCCCAACAGCTCCAAGACCAAACACTGCCACTGTAGAACCCTTCTTTGGTTTTGCTACATTCAATGTTGCTCCTAATCCTGAGTTGGATACAATTTTCGACATAACTCGTTACTAAAACTCTAAACTTGAAATCAATATGGCAGAATTGACAAAAGAGCATAGGACTAAACCTGTTGAAATGCCACAACTGAGGACACATACTTTATCCATTGGTGCCAGTGGATTGAGCTTTGCCAAGCATCCAGAATGTATGACAGTGTATTCACTAAACGTGGACGTGCCAACAAAGTGGTTTATCGGCGTACCATTAATCGAAAACCTGCTTTTTCCATCACTGTGCATGACTCCTCTCTCTGTATCTATTCTCAGGAGGTCACACATGTTGCTTTCCTCGGATTTGCAATGAGCACATTCGCCGCATTCACCGGTGAATACTGGAAGCACATGATCACCAACCTGCAGGTCTGTGACTCCTTCTCCAACACTCTCCACAATTCTGTTGAAATTAGTAGTAAACTCAGCAATTGCCAATTAGTAATGAGCAGGGCAAAACCACACAGAGTTGTTGCAAGATTTGACTCATTTAAAGTTCAGGTTTTGGATTTAACATATTACAAATATATTCGTGGAGAAAATCGGTGGTTTTATAATTATGATACAAATACTTATAAATCTAAAGCTGTAAATTTATTTATTTACTTGTTATCATTTGTCTTCTACTTCTATGAAAAAAAGTGATTGTTACTATACAGGTTATGAATTTGTTAGCAATAGTACATCTAAACGGATCCTTTTCAACATCTTAATGAGTCAGGAGTCCATTTATTTGTTTCAACATCCTTACCAAAATCCCTGTTCTACAATCATATGTCACTGAAATGCAAAAACACAGCATATATACTTCTAAATTAACTGCACAGAGACAGATATACTGAAATAACATACCCAGCAGCCTCGTGACCGAAAATCCGGGGAAACAGTGGAGTTTGTCCCTGAAAGACCAAAGCATCAGAAGAAATGACAAAATGCAGAACTTGACTCCAAATTGTTGAAGAAAACTTTGTATCTTTCGCCTCTTAAAAAACACAATTGTATAACTTCACTCAACTATTATCAAACCCTAACAAACACCATCGAATAGTAAACAGAATACAAGCAAAGTACCAAAATCAACATTCTGTGGACACAGTCAAGAATGCAGCATAAACATTGTTGTTGCTATAACCATTGCAACTCCATTAATGCAGCGATTGCAGTCATTTCAACCACTTTTACCAACTAGTTTTCACATTTAGTAACAATGCAGTCTCAGTTATATCTTATATCAGCTAAATTTTCACAAATTGCAGTAATTACAATGAATCTGAATCATAACCCTAATTCAAGATGATTATGTGTGGAGCAAGTGATTATGGAACATAAAGAAAATAAGAAATGAAAAGCAAACCTTGGCCTCCCAGAAGTAGAGATCAGTGTGGCAGAGTGAGGTATATTTGACCTTGATTCTCACTTCCATGGCCTGTGGTGGAGCCACCTCCACTTTTTCTATCACCAAAGGCTTCCCTGCTTCCCATGCAACAGCAGCTGCAAATGTACCCCCACAAACATATCAAAAAACTGAAAGTTGAAGGCATATAAACTCAAATTTCAGCAACAACTGATGCTTGGAACTGGAAGATTAAAATGAACAAAAGAAATAACAAAGTAATACAACAACAAAGCCTTGTCCCACTAGGTGGATTCGGCTAGAAATAAGAATGTAATAAATTAAGTAATTGCTATGTGCTATCATCAACAATGGAGTATATATATATAGAATCTATATGATGATTTTGATACCTTTGCATGGAATAACAAGACCAGAGGTGGTGGACATGTTTTTAGTGAGAAGTGATGATGCTGCAGAAGAAAAGTTTAAGAAAAATATTTGTGAAAGAGTAGTAGGCCTTGAACGTTGAACGAGAAACTGATACATCTTTGTCATATATATTACCAATACCTCCAATGGCGTCGGTAGAAGTGTCAATTCGATTGTGGTCCATATATCTCACAATTATGACAATATTAATGTCACATTCATGCATTTATATATATTAAGTTAAACTCTTTTGTCAATGTCAATACTTAAGAATCAAGATGTGTTTTTTTTTTTTTTTTTTGGTGACTTGAATCAAGATGTGTTTAGAAAGTGCCAACCTATTTTGGAGGATTGCAGAGACTTTTGCATGTTCCTGCATTGTTTTACTGTGTGCTTAAAAATATCTACCACTATTTATTTTATATATATATATTTTACAAGTTGCTACAATCATATCTATTCTATTCTATTGGATGGGCATTCATACTATCAAATATCAATGTTAAAAATATATATTTTATATGCATTAAAATTGAATTTGTTAATAAGTTCATATAATTTATGTACAAGTATGAAAGTTTAATTTTAATCTATAAAATTTATGGCGTCCAATCCTTTGTGAGATGCCAAACCCAAGGTTGTAACTTTGCAAGCACACTTATAAGAGAAAGTAAAAAAAGCAAAACAATAAGAAAGAAAGCACATAGATTGAACCCTCAAAGGGGAGCGAAGCACGTAAAGATTAATTGTTGGCCCTTTTCTATGGGCTGTCCCAAATGGCAATAAGCAACATGTTTAAGGTTCTTCAGATGGTTTATGAACCTGTGGATCAGAAAATAAAATCGTACTCTATATATGCTATGAGAGAATATTGTTGGTAGGCACCGCACCACATATAGTTAAAGAATCAGTTACGCATAAACCTTATCTACAATAAATAGATTAGGGTTAGTTTCCTAAATTTGGGGTCAATAAAATGGATTGCAAAATGGACTGAACTTGCCAAACTCGCTAAAAAAATATTGATTTGAATCGTTGGATTAAGATTTAGTACTTGTTTGGATTGGTTTTCTTTAAGAAAAAAAAATTTTTTGTATTAAAAAAAAATATTTTTCATCAAATTTATATCGTTTGGATGCATTTCTAAAAAAGTACTTTTATTTAAAAAAAAATTATCTGCTTTTTTAAGAAACCAACAATGTGTTATTTTGAAAAAAAAACAAAAAAATGTTTTTATTAATAAATTTTTTTTTTAAATAAAACATAAATAAAAATTTTTTTTCTAAAAGCCAATTCAAACGGACCCTTAAAACTCGTCGATAAGAGAAGGAAAAAAAAGCCAAAACTGTTTATATATTATTTGTATTAAATTAATTTTAATAAATTTGATTTTTTTTAAAAAAAAAATAGCTAAGCTAATCTTTTGGCAATTTGGCCCACCAATCCGTTGTAATATGTATACGTATATTTTCATTATTTTGTCTAATGAGAGAATATCATTGATAGCAATGTTAATGAAAATTACTAAATTATAATACGTATATGTATATTTTGTCGAACAATTTTGTACATCTAGTCAAATATTTTGAGAGAAAACATTAGAAATTATCTTTCACCTCTGATTTTCCACCACCAAATTCTCAAGCCAAATTGAAACTACAGTAGGTGTTACACATTAAAATTCAGTCATCGTATAAAATACATATTAAAATATAAAATATATATTAAAATTTTAAATAATATATATACATACATGAATATTTTGTCATTGAATGTTAATATGTAAATAACATTTTGATGCAGTACATGTCAACCAATATTTTCAATAATAATAATAATGATAATAATATTGTTATTATTATTATTATATTCTGTTATCAACTTTTTATTGTTCCATCATATCTCTATGAAATCTTTTTTAAATTTCAGATTTCCTTATTTTTTCTTTCTCTCGGTATGTGGTTTAATGTATCTTATTTGTAATCTTTCCAAATCTTGATGTTAACCTTTCTTTCTTTAAACAAGAAAATTAAATTAGATTAGATTCATTAATAACCACCTTGAGTTGGTCTAGTGTTAACTCACTGATTCATTTAAATAAATGTTGGAGTTCGCATTGTACATGCAGTAACTTATTGGCCAACGACAAATCTTTAAATAAAGCTCAGATCCGTGATTGGGAAAAGAAAAAAATTAGATTGATTGATTGATTTAAATTTATTTTCTCAAAAAAATTAAAGAAGAATAATCCTCTCTATACAAGAGGTGATTGATTCAATTAACTCTCAGCTTCCCATAGTTCGAATGCGGTAACATCATTATAGTATTTTAATGAGGTGACAAAGTTAGATGCTACCTTCTTCAAACCTGTTTCGGTTCAAAACTTCAAATCAGCAATTCTGGGAACTATACACAAATAAATACAACAAAAAATTTTATTCATGCACCAGCAATTCTGGCACCCTCAGCAGCAGCTTAATAATAAAAAGAGAACTATACACAAATAAATACAACAAAATATTTGAAATGTATAATTATTCTAAAACTTCTTTTTTTCCCCCTTGAAACTTGATAATATACTGAAACCAACACTACAAGAATTTACCCCCTAAGGCCACACTTTTTTTAGGCAACGCTTCTAAAATGTAGCCTTTTCAGGGAATAGGCGACGCTTTTGGCTGAGTACACTAAAACCCGGAGAACAGGCATCACTTTTTGGGTATCGCTTAGTAAGCGTCTCCAAAAGTGTCTAGGAGATCAGTTATAAAGCGCTCCCGTAGGTTAGTGGCAAAGGCATCACTTTTTGTAGTCTAAGGGGGCACTTTCAAAGTGACGCTGGAGGTTCTAC
>JASCZI010060654.1:51386-67299 GCA_036250425.1 Stylosanthes scabra | reverse complement strand
ATGGTGTCTCCAAGACCCATTGAATTTAGATGGATTTCAACATCAAGTATCCATGATAGAAAATTATTACCAAATATATTTAGGGGTACAAATTCGAGACGAGAAAGGTTAGACATGGTAAAAGATTAGTACCTTACTTCAAAGAAACTTGATTAGAGCTTCGTGCTTCGAAGTGAATTGATTAGAGTCTCGTGCTGATAACGTGTTATAGAATTGAAGCTATAAAAGAGAGAACAATAGAAAAGCAAGAGAGAGAACTATAGAGAGAAAGAATATGAAATTCTTATTGATTTCTGGATATGAAAAACTTATGAAATCATAGCCCTATTTATAGTAAAAGATTTACTATTACATGAAAATGAATGAACGGCTATGATTCATTTACTATGCAACATAATAACTTAATTAGGAATTGACGACCATGATTTATTGGGTTACTGTCGCATAGTGATTGGTGGCCGCAGCCCCAATCATTCACAACAATAATTATATTGTTATAAAAATAGAAAAAAAAACTATTGATACGTGGTGTTGGTTGCATCATTCATGCTTTACCCTAAAATAATAATGGTTAACTTTTAGAAGTAGTGGGAGGGTCAGGAACAATAGTTGATTGGTGGTTAAAAGGACAACTTATTTTATGAGATATATTTATGTAAAGATATTTTTATGTGAATATATGATTTAGTTAATATATATTTGTCAAATATATTAATTTATTTAACAATTTAAAATGTAATTTTCATTCATGTAAAGATATTTTATTCTGTGGATTATTTTAGTATTGTTCAAAGAAATAAAGAATTGTGAATTTTTTTTAATTTTATTGTTGTTAGGACATTGGGTCAAGTATGAAAGACTCATTCATCCTTATAGTTCACCTCTTATCTAAGTCCAATGACTATTGGGGCCTCCATCAAACAAAAACGAAGACCCCAAGAAAAAAAATCAGTGGCCTGTTAGGTCTTAACAACCAAATTCTCCGGGAAAAAACCTCTATTTGCTAATAAAGAGATATGCAATCATTTGGTATAATGGTCAGCTAACTAATTCGTTTAAGCAAGTATCGATGATTCGAAATCTCTTTTTACATAATTGGCCAGCAATAAATCCTTAAATGATGCTAAAAAAAGGATATGCTATTAATTTCTTAATAAACTTTGATACATAAATTATTGAATTGAACTAATTAAAAGATTAATTGTCAAAAAAAAAATCTTTACGTGATATATATAAAATCTGCTTTAAATTATTGAAAAAAATTTTGGAAAACATGAAAAAATAATAGACTAAAATAAGTTGACTTTTCTCTTTATATAACCGTATTTTTATAATACTTGTTTTTTTCTTTTGGAAATAACAAATGAGTGTATAAATATCTAATTAAGTTGTATAAGAATGTATCCGTTACAAACCATTATATCTAATATAATCTAATTATGTAAAGATATTGAATAAACAAGTAATTTTGTTAGGCATAGATATAATAAATTGATTTGATATGATTAAAAGAGAATAATATTGATGGCGTAAGTGTGAGTTTGGGATATGACAGTGAAAGGGGAGAAAGTGGATAGTATGACGAAATGGAAGAGTCAGCAAAACAGTGAAATGCGGAATCAACTCCAAAATCCAAATGCATGCAACAACCTGACACACCCAATACCCCATACCCTCCCTCATTTTCTCTTTCTTTCTTTTTTTAACAAAAAAAATCTTAGAAAAAAAACCTAATAAAAAATAAGGATTCAATCATTAAATTTAAACTATAAAAAGACTAATTAAAACCTTGGTTAGATAAAGATTACATAGACTAACCTAATAATTAAACTTTGAAAATAACCTATAATGAATAGAAGGCACCCCCAAGCTAGTGAGTAGTGAGCTACATAAATACATTAATTTTGGGAGGACCTAACTTAACTTTATGTATGCAAAGAAGCAAAGTACCACTTCCCACTACCTTCTTTCTTTCTTTCATTTTGGACTAGTTAGGCCATTCCTTTCGGCGTAAGAGATTGCTTATACATTATACGTGTCGATCAAGGGTCTTTTGTACACTATACTATACACATAGACACTATAAAAAACTATTAAAAGAATTACTTCTTATTATTGAGATAATCTACTTTGTCACGCTACTAATCTAATGTTTGAGCAATAATGAATGTCATTTGGCTGCAGGTTTAAAGAAAGTGCTATGCTCCTTCAACCTTAAGCTTACAACGTTATGGCATGGTGAATAAGATTGAAGAAAAAACAAATTAGCATATACAACAAGTCTTACTGAATCATCAATCATCATAATGGCAATGGCATGCTGCCTAATAAGACTAAGTTAGCCAAACAAATAACAAATCACCCTATGCAATAATAATAATAATGCATGCTAGCTATAACAGAGAGGAGAATAATTAGCTTGAACATACACTTGTCTTTTTACCAAGACTAATAATAATCACTACTTTCGGATCATTAAAGTGGAAAAAAGTTTGTGATCATTGTATGTAACTAGCTAGTACTTTGTCGTGGAAACATATAATAATTAAACATTATCTTGTAGATTATATATGCTGCACTAATTGTGTGAAACTGTTTGACGGCAACACGACACTATGCTCTTTCTTTGGTGGCAAAATTACAATGGCCACCATATACATAGCATGCCACAGTCACAAGGAATCCAACTCATATTTATATATTCAGCTTTTGTATGTTTGGGTTTTGATATTTTCCCTGTAGCCATATATATACCATACAATAATAAAAAAAGATGAGACAACGGAATCAATGCATATCCTCTGCCTTTTGCCAATAACATAACATACAGTGTATGTATCCTATCATTCCAATCTAGGCACCCTTGTTACATACTTTTCCCTACACATTCTTCATTTTCACCTGTTACTCTTTGACTCAATTATCTTTACTACGTTATTAATATTAATATTAACTAACTAATGTTTTTGAAATGAGTATCTAATAATGTCTCCACTTTGGCCTATATAGAACAATGCAGGTTTTTGTAATACCATGAGGACTAAAGACTGTCAAATAATCATGATTATGTTGGATTGTTTTGTTAGTTGGTATTTGGTTATTTTTACGATAGTTAAGTATATTTTGTTGGGTAATATTAATATTTCCATAGAAATTCACATACAATTAATTTCATATGAAATTAATATTTTATAACTATTATATGATAATTCAATCAAATATATTAAATTGTCTAATGCTTTTTAACGAACGATTCCACGTGAATTCGATTGTAATATCTATATCTTATTAAACGAAAATTCACTCCATTGGAAGGAGATTTGTGAATATATAATAATGGAAGAGTATTTGAGTTGACAGAACAAGATATGCAGCAGAGTTAATATTAATAAGCGGGTGATGGTGAGCATCATAACTTAGGAGACAAATAATGCAAGATATGCTGCAGAATCAAATGTTAACATAATTATTCTGTCTGCAACTTTACTTGCAACAGACATACATAATAATATTCCATACATTCTCATCAATCAATTTGCACTGTCTTAGCTTCTACATATACTAGAGATAGATGCTGCTGCTTCAATATTGTCATGGTTAATTAACATGTGTGTGATTAATCTTTAATCTCTTGTTATTATGATAGCATGGTTATTTTATTGGCCATTGGCGTGGAGTATAACATGATGATTAAATACATATTTATAGGGACAATAATGGGAGAGAAAAGGGAACAAAAGCTTTTGTTGTTTAAAAACTCTATATATCTCTCCCACAAAAGAAAGTGTTTATGGCGCACAAATTAAAGTGATGGCCACCAAAACGAATTCAGAGCTTCAAAAGCATTATCATTCTTTTTTTTCTTTTGACAGGACTTGTGTTTCACAATAAGTAGGAGGGTTGGGAATATATCTATATCTCAGAACTAGCTACCGAATCTATCAATAGATATCTTCTTTTTTTTTTTTTTTCTTGGGGAAGATTTTTATGTGTCTCATTAACTCGTCAAACTTATTATATTTCTTTTCATGAACTAGCTCCAAAGGTAAATAATCTCTGTTTAATTGGTGTCTCTAGCTGTGTAGATGTGAATTGGTGTGTTGGCAATTTGATGTTATATATTGTGTTAGTGATGGATTCAAAGTCAATATATAAGCACAAGTTGCTAAAAAGTAATGAAGTAAAATTAATGCTTACTCAAAATATCTATAATGTTTGGAAATTACAACAAGGTCACCTATATTGTCTCATACGAATTTTGACACAAAAAAAAAAAAAATATTGTCTCATACGAAAGTTCTACCACAAAATGTGCATTCCTTGATAAGGATTTATTAAGAAAATACAAAGAAGAAATAATTTTATATAAAAAAAATTAATGAAAAGCAGAACATTAAGAGGTATAATTAATTGCTTTGGCTTCCGTGGAGTAGAGACTTCATCATTCATGCCCCTTTTCTTGGGAAAGACCATGGCAACAATAAATAAGGAGTTTTGGGGTTTTCTATACCCTCTTTTTGGGTAGAGTTTTGGAGTCCGAATTCACATAATGCATCATGTCTATATGGTAAAAGTACTCCTAGTCCTAGTAGTTACGTATATGCAAAAATCACCACAATAATAATACTAGATACAACCTAGCTAGTCCAGAAAATAATGAATAAGAATATGATAGTTAGTTTTATAGATCTACCACATCCAAGTTCAAATACTATTGCTAGTCAAAAGATTAATAGATTTTTCAAGCTTTCTTTAACTCACATCAATCATGTTAAAAACAACAAAAATCGAATCATATCAGATTATCATTATGCAGTGCTACTACTACATACAGAACCAATTATTATTATTATTATTATTCTCACAGCCTCAGAGTTAGTCCCTTTTTTAATTTAATGAAAGGATTTCTTACTATGATATATTATGAACTTGAAATTTTAACTTCCCCCGAGAAGAGTGGAGACAGTACTCACACACTGCAACTCCCCTAAAGAAAGAAAATTAAAAGAAATGAGAATGAGGAGAGTAATAACAACAACATGAACAAGAATCGAAAAACCTCGACTAGTTCCACGACAGGGACTTCCTATAAACCAAGGAAAAAAATTCTTACCCCAAAGCAACACAAGTACACTAACACAACCCCTATCTTTCTCTCTCTCTCTCTCTCTACTTTTACTGTCATATCATGCAAAGTAGGCACCTTATAAGAAGCCCCTTTTATTAACCCTCACAAGTCACAATAACACAACGCAACATTTGTTTTTATCAGCCAGCTCATTCATTATTCAACTCCATCACCAACCCCTTCTCTCTCTTTCTCTCTCTCTCTGGTATTTCAACGTTCCTATGCCAGATCTCTCGGGGTAACCGCGCTATTTAGGGTCGTCTTCTTTCTCTTCTCTTCCACTTTCATTTGGGTATTTCCATCGCGTACAAAAATTCAATCTTTTTTGTGTTTTTGAGGGATACCCTTTTTGTACTTTCCCTATTTTTCTGGTGGATTTTTCGCCGCGTAACTCTCGACCCTTGATTTGATTTACCTTGTATATATACCCCACTTGCCAAAAACAGAGTCTTTTTTTGTGGAGAGAAAGAAAGATGGAGAGCGAGTGTGAGATGATGAGAGAAGAGAATCATAGTCATAGTAATAATAATAATGGGGGGTGTTGTGTGTTCAGTGATGATGAGCTTAAGGATGTGAGTGGTGTGAAACGTGTTGGTGGTGACTGTGTTGAAGTCACGTGCGGGTGCACTAGCCATAGATATGGTGATGCTGTTGGAAGGCTTAGGGTTTTCTCTAATGGCTGCCTCCAAATCTCTTGTGAATGCACTCCTGGTTGCAACGAAGGTTTCTTTCATCTCTCTCTTTCTCTCATTATCGTTTTGAAGATTTAGTTTTGATTCATGTGCATGTTCATTTTTCAGTGCATGTTTCTGGTTTTGCTTTGACTTTTATTATTGTGATTGTAGGGTTGATTTAATCTTGTTTTCGCTGTTTTTTTTTTTCAATGATGATGATTGTGGTTGTGGTTGTACAAGTCACGCTTCTTTTTCATTCTTATTACACGTTTTTTAAGTGTGTGTTCATTTGTCTAAGTGAACACGCCACTTTGATTTTTTCTTAATTAGCTTTAATATTTTATATTTTATTATATAATAATGTACTACATATATATATGTATATGTGGAAGTTATAATGACCATGTAGGCTTTGGTGATTAAAACGTCATCACTTGGTTTCAGACCATGACATGAGCTTCTATCATGGTTGAACCCCATTGAAGTATAGCTGCCAGAGTAGTCTATTATATAACTCTTAATTCGTTCTCTTCTTGATAGGGTATGAAATATTAATATTATTATTATGCTTACTAGTTACTAGTAACTACATGTGTTATTTGATGGAAATAAGCTTTGTATTTGAGTAGGTCATAAGAGGTATATAGTTTCACTTGGCAGTTTTGTCAGTGTAGCTGGGATAACTTCCCTTCAAGCAGAGGTTGATTTCTGAAAATATTCTTGGATGCACCATGCATATGCATCTATCATCTCTTTATCTATTCTATATGCGTTTAAACAGTTGAGATTATTTAAACTCAATTAAATTCTACATGAATATTTACATAAGATTACTTTTGTTCAAGTATCATTATTGTAGCATGTAGACGTGTAGTTATGATTGACTTTAATGTCCACTCTCCAAAGAAGCTTCTGAAGGGAAGGGAATATTTTATGAGCCAAAAATGGAGAAATTCAATGAAGTAGAAACTTAGCAAGTTTCATTGTTCTGTGTATTTTATAATGTGCATGTTTACTGTGTCATTTATGAGCTAAAGAAAGTGTTTTCAAATTCAATTTACTACCTTCCTTGAATCAGAATGCTTTATTTAGAAACAGAACATTGTCAATGCCATTACCTTATTTGCTTGATGCTGTTTTTTTCATGTTAGACAATATGACTCCTTCTGCATTTGAGAGGCACTCTGGAAGAGAGACAGCGAGGAAATGGAAGAATAATATTTGGGTAATAGTTAATGGTGAGAAGGTTCCATTATTCAAAACAGTTCTACTCAAGTACTATAATAAAGTGTCAAAAGCTGCCAGCAACACCGTGCGCGGTTGCCACCGCGACGAGTTCATCCGGTGCACGGAGTGCAACAAACAGCGCAGGTTCCGGCTGAGGACTAAAGAGGAATGCCGCCTTCACCATGATGCTTTGGCTGATAGTAATTGGAAATGTTCTGATCATCCATATGATAAGTATGTTCAACCTTGTCATATTATGTTTAGTATCTCTGTATTTTTGTCCTGAGATTAACAAATAAGGCAAATAGTCCTTGAACCTTGATGAATTGAGTGTAACATACAATTCGATTTTCAGAATCAAATGTGAGAATGAAGAAGAGAGAGCAAGTAGAAGAGTTTACAGAGGCTGCACACGTTCACCAACATGCAAAGGATGCACAACATGTGTGTGCTTTGGATGTAACATATGCCGTTTTTCAGATTGCAGTTGTCAAACTTGCACTGACTTTACATGGAATGCCAAAGCTGAGTAGAGGAACATGCATCATCTTCATCTTCATCTGCTGCTGCTGCTGAGTTTCTTTCTTTTTTATTATTATTATGGACTGAATTTAGCAGTCCTATGAGCATTATTCGTTGTTCTTATATCTTATTTATTGTTATGGATTATAAGGTTCCATTAATTATTCCACATATCTTTCTATCTTGCCATTTTATTATACGTTTAAAGGATTTTAAGATGAAGATATAAATATATTACTCAAGTAGGAAATAGAAAGTAGTCCCTATTAGCATTAGAAAGTTATTGTGGTGCTATAAGTGTTTTAATCAATTTGGTTCTTTAAGAGGGATGAATTTGATCAGGGAATGAAAATTTTAAAGGTTAATTTAATTGTTATCTTTATTTAGTAATTAATTTAAAGAATATTTTGTGCTATTAAATTTTAATATTATGTTAGAATAAAACTCGTGTAATGAGTTCTATACGATTATCCAATTAGATTTATGCATTTATATAACTAATAATAATTAAATTAGCTCTTTTATACGATAGTCTTTCATTTTTATTTTTCATGGGGATATAATCTAGATTATTGACATATTCTTTCCTATATTTGATAGAAATCGTGGATAAGTCTAGAATGAATTAGGTTTATGATGAACTAAGTGAAATATTATCAAATGAATGGTTGTAATTTTATAATGAATAATAAAAATAAAATACATAAAAAAATTTAACCACTTATTTAAGATATTTCACCTGCCTTAAATGTGACTTAGAAATTATAGAGCCCAAAAAAATCTCATGATGTAAACATAAGAAGAGAAAAATATGGAACTTTGATTAAAAAAAAAAGTTAATGGAACTTATAATCCATAACACTAATTTTGATCGAGGAATCATTTTGATTGTTACCTGGATGAAAATTACTTGTCTCCCTATTCGGCAATAATAAAGGTGATAGATATATTTGAATATTCTGAACTTCAAAATATAATCTCATTCTGATTTGTGTCGCTAAGCAATTTGGTTATTGCCGTTGCTTTTTGCAAACTCAAAAGTGATTCTGTGTGTCTGGGTGGCAGTTTTGCCATGAGGAAAGGCTTCTTATTTCTTAATATCCTTGAAGCCCAAATGCACAGTAATAATAAGTCCAACAAAATGTGCAACCTCAGTTTTTATCCAAAAGGAAGTTTGCTAACCTGAATGGAATTCACTCAATGGACATAAGTGTTCAATGATTGTGAAGATTAAAGAATTGGCAATACCGAAATTTAATAAATAAACCATTTAAGACTTGACCTTGATATGAGTATGGCTAGTTGCCGACTTTTATTAAAGAAAAATTCTTATTAAAAGTTTTAGGGTGCACTATTATAATATTGTCAACTTCTAAATGGTGCTTTAGAGGTGCCACAACCATAGCCATTGATCCCTATTTCCCTGGATTGTGATTAAGTGATGCTCTCAATTGTGTCATTGTCAGAGAACCTTGTCCGGAGAGTCATGTTGTGATTCTTGTCTACTTGTCTTGTGTCCTGATTAATTATTTCAGCAAATAAGAGACCCCACCCATTCATGGTGGCCATTTCCTGCAACTTTTTCCATTCTCTCTCTCTTCTCATTTTTAAATTCTAAGTTCTTTGACATTATAGACAGGATCCAAGCCAGAATCTACAGAAAACAAAAGTAACTAACCAAACAGTTTAAGAATAAATTTTGGTGTAACAATTTGATCAAATGGTTCCAATGTGCACTGGAGCTGAGAATAATAACCACCACCCATTCACATTCACCTGGCTGGGTTCCAACCTCTCCTACCTCCATGATGATGAAATGGTCTTCTCCCACGGTCAGCAGATGAACCTGGATGAAATTGATGTGGAGCATGGTGGTTGAATGGAATGGAGTTAGAACCCAAACTATGGTTTGTCTGTGGCTGAAATCCATTGGATGAAGAACCCTGCAGTCCAGAATATATAGGAGGATGTTGAATCTGAGGGAATGATGAGTTCATGTTCAACCCAAATGGCATTTGGTTTTGACCCCAAGCACCTTGTGGATACATAGCTTGTTGTGCTAATATATTGGGCTGCGCCCCAGGAAACATTGTTGCTGGTGGTGGTGGGAGCACTTGGTTGGGATTCAACTGCTGCTGAAAGGGAACAGCCTGTAGAGGCCACTGTTGAGGAATTTGAGAATTTGGTGGGAACCATGGGATGTCATTTGTAGGAAATCCAATAGGAAGTGCTGCAGGTTGTGGCTGCGGGATTGTGGCTGCATTTGTCCAAATTCCAATTGGAGGGTTGGCATTTGCAGGAGTGAATGGGGGAACTACAGTTGTTGCCCCATAAGGGCCTTGTGCATGATCATGCAATGGTGCAGCTGGGACAAAAGGGCCTTGTGTGTGTCCTGAAAATGTTAAATGTTGTCCATGATCGTGCAATGGTGGGGTTGGGGCTAAAAGGCCTTGTGCATTGCCTGTAAATCCATGATCATGCAATGGTGCAGCTGGAACAAAAGGGCCTTGTGTGTGGCCTGAAAATGGTGAATGTTGTCCATGATCAAGCAATGGTGCGGTTGGAGCAAACTGACCTTGTGGATTGCCTGTAAACGTTGAATGCTGTCCATCACCATACAATGGTGCCGCCGGAGCAACAGGGAAAGCAGGTGTAGGCAGCAGAGGTTCTTCTGGTGGAGACCTCTTTCCCTTCTTTCTCCTACGTTCCACATTTTGATCACTACTGCCTCTCTTTGCCATTCTCAGCTTACTCATGTATTCAGCCTCTTTCTCATCATCCGAAAACTCTTGATCATTTTCACCAGATGCATCATATCCTTTTTCAAATAGATCAGCATTGCTATTAAGGACAACAGTAGCGAATTCCGGAACAAACGATATCAAAGCTCCGTGATAGATCCCCTCAGGGACTTGATCCTCTGAATTGTATCTCACAACATAATACGGCTGTTTCACAGGCCCCAATATCTCATCGATTAATCCCAGAGGTGTTCGCCTTTCGCTTATCCAGAGAATTGAACCCCCATTAAGAGGCTGGTGACTCTCCACACCTTCAACAAGGACCTTTGCACCAAAAATCTGTAAAACAAAAAACACTTGATAAAGCTGTTGAATCCAATGCACAAGGAAACTAGGAACACAAAAGAAACCATAAAGATTTATGTTAGCTTACTGATACAACAACCCCCACTGGAAGCATCTGATGGTGTGGCCTCAATGTCACATTCACCGGATTAACAACAGGAACAATCTGAAAAGTTAACACCCACACACAAAAACCAAACAAAATCCAAAACCATAGTTACAAAACAAAAATCAAAATCTCTAACATAGCACTATCAGAATCACAAGAATTTTATTTTTTTTTCAGGTCTGGATAATGGAATAGAAGAACAACACCTCAAGCTCATTCTTCGACCTATTGGATCTCAGAAGACCCTCCTCCTCCTCATCATCGTCATCATCTCGATCAGATTCTATAATCTCACCTTCTTCCGGTTCACTTCTATCACCGTCACGCTCTTCCATCTTCACATCACTGCTCTTTGCAGAAAAGCTTGAATGCGATGAAGAAGAAGAGGAAGCGCCGCTCTTAGACTCAGAATTCTCACTCTTACTCCCACGATCATCTGCATGATCATCGTTATTTACACCGCTTCCACCAGCTAAGCTAATTTGTTCAATCCCTTCACTAATCCTACTACAACAACCCAAAGCTCCCACATTTACACTCTTATCAGCTCCACCAGCTCCAGCTCCTGCTCCATGTTCTTTCACAACACGGGTCCACGCAGACCCCGAAACAATCGGTTCCAACGTCTCTTCGATTTCGGGAACATAATCGAAATTGATGAAGGAATCGGCGACGGCATAGTCTTCCTCAGGCTTACTCTCAGGTTGCGGTTGCGATTGCGGCTGCGGCTGCGGCTGCGGTGGTTGCGATTGTTGCTGCTGCTGGTGAGGTTGAGGCGCAGAGAACAAAGCCATGTGTGAACACAGCAAAAAAACAAGGGTTTAGAAATGCGGGGTGCAGGTAATAAGGAAAAGGAAATGGAGGTATTAATAATGGGGAGATGGAAATTTCCATATCTGAAGAAGAAACCAGGATTATGATGGTATTGTTGGGTCTTCGTTTCGGTTTTCAGTTTTCGGAACGTGGTTTTAACCCTGAATTTCCGATCGACAATCAAACGCTTAAACCCTAGGCGCGAAACGCAGGGGATTCTCTATACGCTGTCGTTTTGTTGGTCTTTTTCAATTAAAGTCTTTTGTTTCCCTCCACTCACCAGGTTGCTTCAAGGACCGGATATCAAATCAAAACACAACTGAAGCGGTTTGTTTAGTAACGCCCGGTTTTAAAATAATATGATGTTTAAGATTTAAATTTATTGTATTTTTGGGGAAAAAAATTAAATTTATTGTCATTAATAATACAACGATAAAGCCATAAACGTTTGGTTATCTAAATTTAGAAAATAATTTAGGCCAATAGATTTGAGATACTTGATTGTAGTCTATTTATGGGTAACGTATTGGTTTTTTTTTAGTAAGTTTAGAAATATCTCTTATGTTTAAAACGTTCTATTTATATTCATAACATTTTAAAATTGTATCAATATTCTCCCATCGTAAAGTAATATAAAAATCACTAATGAAATCACGTATATGTCTGTGCGCAAACAATTTTATGTTATTAATTGGTAGGTTTATTTTACATATAAATTTATTCAAGAAAAAAATATCAAACTATATGAATGTTAACAAAATTATCTAGGAGAGAAAGAAAAAAAAAATACTATCCGTGAAAGATTTGACTTCCTCAGGCAAAATTATCCAAATTCTCAATTAACGTGTTTAAATAGTTTTGATAGACGAAATCAATTTTTCATTATTAGAATTTTTTTTTCGTTTTACATGAATAATTTTGTCAGTGTTGGTATATTTCATGAATAATTTTGGTATTTTTTATTTAACTAAATAATATTATATGTATTAGGTAAAATTTAAACCAAAACATTTTATATTAAGAGACGGAGCAATATTATGAGTTACAGCTCATTTATTAAATAAGATAATATATTAGTCAATAAAGTTTAAATTTATAATAAAATTTATTATTAATTTGTCATACATAAGTCATATACATTTATAATTCATAAATAAAGAAATGTAACAAAAAATAATTGAGTGATTTACTATATATGTTGATGTATTATTTTCAATTCCTAAAGTATTAACAATATCTATTTTTATTTATCTTTAATATTTTTTTCTCATTATGTCGTGCTGATTGCTCTGATATTTTGCTTTTTCAATAATCATTTTTTTTTCTTTTCAGTTGAACTACCATTTTTAAAGGCATATCTCATTTTAGCTTCCTATACACAAAACTCAAATTGTATTCAGGTAGGGTTGTTATCAAATTATGTAAATTTAATTTATGATGTTTTAATGAAACTAACAATTCCATTTTTTTTTTACAGAACAATTCTAAAAAGGTTGTTAATATATATATCATTTAAACACGCGGATATATATAGGTGCTAAAGATTGTTGGTTTTCATTATCAATTTTGGCCGAAAGGATTATAAATCCTTAAAATAAAAATTCACCTAAAATCCACATTAAGGAAAGCTCATGTTATCTATTAGAATTTAGAGATAAAACAATAATGAAATTTGTGTGTTGATCATCTATTGTAAGATATAAAAATTAAATTACCTGATCTAATAGAGATAATTAATCAAGAATAGTGCTATAAAATCAATGTTAGAAAATCAATAATTAAGTTATTATTCAAAATGTATATGAGTTATCATCCGTAACTCATATATTCAAGATTAACTTATCATCCAAAATTTATATGAGTTATCATTCGTAATTATGTATTGGCCCCTTATTAATCATGCTTTTCTAATTTTTTCATTAACCAAAGATAAGGATGTGCTCCATGACCTTTTCATGGGTACCATCTTCCCATTTTTCAGTTGGATATTAATTGGCAATGCAAATTTGTTACAAAGATATAAATTATTTTGTCTTCAAACTATTTTTTTTTTGGTTTAACAATAAATTCCATAATAAATGAGGGGATTTTGAAAATTCAAATTTAAATTCAATTTTATTTGGTATTGAATAAGGAATTTACAATGTACAATAAAAAGTATAATAGAGTTAAGAAAGAGTAAAATATTTGAGAGGTCAAAAGAGAATTTTAATCATAAATGAAAAAGTAGAAAGTGATATGGTAGTATAGTATCTATCTATCAATCTACCTATGTATTATTTATTTTTATTAATATATTCAAGGTAATTGGTGGTTGATTCATTATGTGATCAGTGTTCGATCTGATTACTTGATAATTACTGGATACGTGTCGAGTTTCATAATTAAATGACAAGTGGACAAAGATAAAGGAACAAAAATATATAAACTCACAATAGGGCATAATTTAATTTCATGAATATTAAAATAATTTCCTCCTGTTCATTTATTTCATTATTTATATTCAATTTTAAATTTGAAATTCAAACTTCAAAATAATAAGTGAGAAGTGATGATGGTTGATATGATATTATATTCTCCCATTCTAAAATTAGAGATTTTGAGTTTGAATTTTTAAAATATAAAAATAAATAATAAGTGAGAAGTGACAATAGCTATAGATATAGCAATAAAGAGAAAGAACATTGACCACTACATATTTAAAAGATTAAAGATAAAATTGAAATATATTAAACATTAATATTTTAAAAATTTTTAAAAATGTTGAAGACATATATATTTTACCCTGTAATTAATTAGGAAGCTAACCATATCGTATTTTGATTTCATTACAAAAGTTTTGAAATACATATTAATAATAATAAAAAAAGACGAAAATTATTTTTGATATGAAATTTACGTGGGAGAGTTGCCAAGTTATTGGCCTAATTGGGTGATTTGCATGAATATGGGGCTGTTAGAAAGGAAATCCGTGTAGGACGGATTGTTATGAGATAGACGGCTCAGATGATAGATTCAAGCAGATCAAACGGATGAGATGAATTGGATTTTTTTTTAAATGGCTAAGAATCCGTCATTGACGCATTCTGAATTTCTTTAATTAAAAAAAAAGAAAAATAGATGGACGGCCCAGATGAATCACGATGAAGATCTTGCGGCTGACAAGGAAAGAGAATCCGTCAGTGACGGATTGCGTGGCATGGGGAAAAGAAGGAGGAGCAGGAAATCGACGGTCCAGATGAGGTTGAAACATGATCCTGCGGCTGAAGACTCCTCAGAATCCGTGGTGCTTGTTGCTTTGGAATCCGTCATCTACGGGTTCTCTCTCTTCATTTAAAAATCAACGGCTCCGATTACGTGATGCAGAGATCGTGCGGCGTGCGCGCATTTGGAATCCGTGTTTGACGGATTTGCTCCTGCATGCAGAGTCAACGATCCAATGGTTGGGCAGCTAGATGATGTTGATCGAACGGCTGGGGAGTAATGGTTAAAACAAGCCATCTAAGTGAACGAAGCTCACTTGTTTGCTTGACGGATTCGAGAACTTCATCGTCCTCTACACACTTCCTACTCTCCTCCAAACCTTTGAAGCTTTTGAAATTGGCAAAAAAAAAATGGTGAAGCTTAGGAAGCACATTATTGAAAAATTTAACAATCCTGATTATGTAAGTTCTTGTCTTTTATTAAATTTTTTTTGTAGTATTTTTGCGTGGATTTAAAAAATATTCTTGGCATTATGAGTAATTGTGTGTGTTGTTGTTGTTAGTTAACTGTGGATAATGAAATAGAATTCTTTTTGTTGTTGTTATATTAGGTTAGCAAGTTAGTGGCAGTGGTGTTTGTTTAGGATTAGTGTATTATATTATGTAGTTAGTTTGTTTATTATTGTTGTAGGGTCCCGTGAACTATAATAATTTAGAAGTATTCTTTAATAGTTAGTAATTGTTGTTATAATCCTAATTACTATTTTAATTGTTGATATTTGGGTTGGTTTTATTTAATAGTTAGTCAGTTAGTAGTGGGTTTTATTAAATTGTCACGCTTTTTTATTTATGAATTGCCACGTTTTTTATATATCAATTGTTATGCTTTTTTATATATGAATTGCCACGTTTTTTTATGCATCAAGTGCCACGTTTTTTTATATATCAATTGCCATGCTTTTTTATATATGAATTGCCACGCTTTTATTATATACCAATGGCCACGCTTTTTTATATATGAATTGACACGCTTTTATTATATATCAATTATCACGCTTTTCTTATATATCAATTGCAGTGAGTTTAAATAATTTTTTTGTGTGCCGCAGAGATCAAGGACATTGCGTAGCAGAAAGTTATCAACTCCAAGC